>JAVGWN010000810.1:0-13478 GCA_034552555.1 Semaprochilodus insignis
TTTCAAGATGAGCAAAGGATCTGTGGAGAAGGTAGATGATTGTATCCTCCACCCCAATGCTTGGCTGGTAGGCGAACTGCAGAGGATCCATAGCTGAGCCCACCAGTAAATGAGGATAGGTGAGAACAAGTCTTTCTAAAGCCTTCACCAGATGAGAGGTCAAAGCTACTGGTCTGTAGGCATTAAGGTCACTGGGATATGCAGTCTTTGGAATAGGCACTACACATGATGTCTTCCAGAGCACTGGCACTCTCCTGTTTCAGGCTTCGATTGAAAATGTCCTTTACTATCCCACACAGCTGGTCTGCGCAGTGTCTCAAGAGTCCAGGATTGATGTTGTCTGGACCTACTGCCTTCGTCTTGCTCAGCTCCTTCCTCACTTGTTCTCTAGTGAAGGACAGAGAAGAGCTGGGCTGTGTGATGGGCATTGAAAGCAGTGGTGTGGGCTGGTCAGAAGAAAGGGCAGATGCCAGAACAAATCTGTTGAAGAAGCCATTTAGGTCATTTGCCCATTGTGGGTCTCCCTCAGGCTGCCTGTTGGACTCTTTAAATCCTGAGATGGTTTTTAAGCCCCCTCCAGACTCCACTCACATTGTTCTGCTGCAGCTGGCCTTCCATTTTCTTTCTGTAATGGTTCTTGCTCTCCCTGATTTTCCTCCTCAGTTCCTTCTGTATCCTCCTCATTTCCTCCTTGTTTCCTGATCTAAAGGCAGCCTTCTTCTCATTCAGAAGAGCCTTCAGGTCTGAGGTAACCCAGGGCTTGTTATTGGAAAAACACCGTACTGTCTTGGTGGGCACAGTGTTCTCCACACAGAAGTCTGTGATGCAGTTTGTGAGGCTGTCAACATTCTCACCGTGTGGCTTGTGGAGAACCTCCCAGTCTGTTGCTTCGAAGCAGTCCTTCAGAGCCTCATAAGCCTCATCGGACCAACTCCTCACTTGTTTTGTATTGGCTGGGTGCCTGTGAACAGTGGGTTTGTAGACAGGCAGGAGATGTACCAGGTTGTGGCCAGGGGAGGGAGAGGAGATGTGTTATACGCATCCTTAGTGGTGGCCTAAAACATGTCCAGTGTTTTATTGTCTCTCGTGTTGCATGTTACATACTGCTTGAAATTGGGAAGCGTGGAGGACAAGGAGGCATGATTGCAACCTCCACAGATGAGGATGAGAGCCTGTGGATGTTGTGTCTGCAGTCTGCTCGTGACTGAGTGGATGACGTCACAAACCAGCATATTTGGTCTTTGATAGTGATGTGTCCTGAGTTGCACCATCTATCATTAATAAACACTGCCCGTCCTCCTCCTTTCCTCTTACCTCTCTCCTTTGTCCTGTCTGCACGCCGGATTTGGAAGCCGTCCAGTGCGATGTTAGCATCCGGGGTTAGCTCGTTTAGCCATGTCTCCGTAAACAGCATTAGGCTACACTTGCGATATTCTCCCCCGGGGGAAACAGCGGTGTTGCTAAGCGCTAGCAGCTGTTCTCTGGTGTAAACAATGGAGCGGTGGCGGGAGCTCCCCTGAAGCAAACGCAAACAGGCCGTACTACCTACCGAGGGAATGCCTTAGCTGGTAAAGCTTTCGACTGGGCTACAACTATTTGGTCTGTGTTTGAGCAAAGTACTTATGATTGCTTCATCAATGACTTCAAGGCTGTGTTTGATCACCCTCATGAGTGTAAGTCCCATGGGGAGCTACTAGTACATTTGCTCCAGGGAAATCATTCTGTGGCTGAATATTTCCTTGATTTCCGTATTGTGGCTGCTGGTAGTGTTAGGAATGAGCCAGTGACTCGAAATGGAATCAACCAAGGCATCCTTACGGAACTCGCTTGTAGGGATGATGGTCTAACCCTGGATGAACGCTTGATATTCATTTGGATGGTTAAAACACGGGTCTGCCTCTGTTTCCCATCAGACTTCATTTGTCCGTACACCTCAACCCACACAGCACATTCCCATGCCAATGCCTCGAGTCTGTCCAGCCCCCAGAGTGAGTTCAGAGCTCAGCACCAAGGAGCCCATGCAGTGCGACTCCTCTCGTCTGTCCCAGGAGGAAAGACTTCGTCATCTACATGGAGGTCTTTGCATGTATTGTTGTGCTGCTGTCCACATTCTGTCAAGGCTCTGTCAGGCTCACAGGCAAAAACCTCAGGCACCATCCCTGGGAAAGCGTGTGGAGTCTGCTCCACATGCTAAAGCGGTGAGTAGCCCCACTCCAGGTAGGGTAACGAAGTCTCGGTTATTACCTGTCACTCTGTAATGCCAAGATGTGTTTTCAGCCCTGATCGACTCTAGAGCGGAGGTGAATTCTATCCAGGCCAGAATCGCCACTCAACTTCAGATACCTGAACACCCCCTTGAGGATGTCTGCTGTGGATGGTGATCCAGTTGGACAAGGGGTTATTTCGCAGACCACGTTGCCCATCAGGATGAATGTTAGTGCCCATCATTCTGAGGAAATTAAGTTCCTTCGTCCTTGATTCTTCTGAGTATGCCATCATACTAGGACTTCCTTGGTTAAAAGTCTTTTTTTAGTCTGTTTTTGTCACCAGAATTGTCTAGTTTTACCATACCTGGACATGAGTTTCATTTAAACCCTCCTTCTTTTTTGGGTTACGTCATTAGTTTTGAAGGCGTGAAAATGGACAATCGCAAAATCGAGGTGGTCATGAATTGGCCTGTACGGTTCCTGGGATTTTTATCTACACTTCATTCGTATTTATGGCTCTGTCGCCACTGCTTTTAGTGTTCGACCGAATCAGTGAAAAGGCCGAATCATTTTTAAAGACGCTGTTACCTTTTTCTAGTTCCTGGATGTAGATGGGAACCAGAGCGCAACTTTTACTCCTTATCTCTGGGAACACCCACTTTAATGCCTTATTTTTCCACTGTGAGTCACACCATGGCACAAGCTACAGCTTCCCAGCTTTAATTCAGTTTCAAGAATTTGAGCCAAATGGAATACTGCATCACAGCATGACACTGCATGATTGGCAATGCTGCTGTTTTGCTGAGAGTTCCACTCTCATCGTGGACCTATATGGTAGGTGGTCCTCAAAGTGGCCAGTATGTGGAAGTACAAAGTGTTTCTAAAAATGGGAAATGAAGGTAATGCTACTAGAATAGCTGGAATGTGTACGCAAAGCACATTCAGAAGCAGGTATGTTCACCAGTTAAACTGAAATAAAGAATCTAGCTGGGTGTTTACTTGCCTTTTACTTGCTGCAAACAGGGCTTGAAAACATGATTCACTGGGAACCTGCCATCCAACAACATTCCTGAAAGACGAAGATGGGGTTGGTGGCTATGAGCTTTCCAGTAGTGGGGACAATGGGTATGGTTATTCTAGTGAAGGGGATGGCACTACTTGATATGACATAAAAATGAGTAGAAAACCCCAAGAGCTTGTTGAACCTCACACCTTTACTTCTAAAGGAGAATGTGCCAAACACATGAACAGATATAGAAACAACTTTCTGTTTGAACTGCATTTAAATGACCCTATCCAAGAATTACAGGGAACAAACACATTTAGACACATTTTGTTTGTCTAACAAAATCTTACAAAAAAAAAAAAAAAAAAAAGATTGTTACCAGCATAAAGTTGAAAAGTCAGGTGGTATGGGGGACAAAAACTGCAGGTGCAAAATATGATCATGAAGGCCCTGTATGTTACTCAGCTTAAGAATCATGATGAAAGTTGGAAGCGAACAATTCTTGAAAATGCAAAAGTATAAAGATTTTCTTTCACTGGAGCTAAGGGGCTCTAGGCCAACCCCAGAAAAGCAACCCCATAGCAACCCTGTCTCATCAGACATGCTTTGCGCCTCAGCATTTGGTGACCCCACTCTGTAACTTTACGTGGTCTGCCATGTAAGTAGCTGTGGATCTTAAACACTTCCACTTTTTAGTAATACTCACAGTTGATCATGGAATATCTAGGAGGGAAGAAATTTCATGAACTTTACTACTTTTTTCAACTACTTTTATTACACCAGAAAAGAAGGGTAAATTCAGGATGGGTAGATGTGACAGTTCACATGTCAGTGGAAAGGACAACAAAATTCTCACAGATGTATTTTTTCCAGCCAATGTCAATTGAAGACAGGAGACCACAGTGGATCGTCCATACTCGTCCAGTGCCAATCTAGTTACTAGTTCTAGGATACACATTTTATAGTCTGAATTTCCCTCCAAGGCAAGTAGTGACAAGAAACAGGACAGAGGTTTCCGATTGTCCTTAACATCCGTTACTATCTGACGGAAAGTGGCATGTTCATTTTCCCTCCAGTACATTATTGTAGAAATGCAGGCTCTACTTTCTGTGTAAAACAAATATTACCCTGTATTACACTGGCATACTGACTAATAATGCAGTAGTAACACAGCCTCAAATCTGGTCTACACTAAATCTGGGATCTGCACACCATTCATTTCAAGTGAAAACAGTGAGCAGACACTGTGTTGTTGTGTGCTTAATAAAGATAAGTATTATTATATAACAATTAAATGCAATATTTCATTTTTTATTCTCGAATTAATGTATTAATATTGTTACTGTCGTTCATCCTAGCAGAACCATTGTTCACATTTATGTACAACTAACCAGCTCTGATCTAGGTAGCAAAGTTTTTGGAGAGGAGTGACATCTATATAATAAATGCCAGTAATGTCCACTAGATGGCGGTGCTTTCCTGTGCACCACTCAGTGGTACAGCTGTGTAGTCTGAAGTCCTCGCTTTCTTTAATAACATGCCTGAATTTAAAAAGTGTAATACAGTGTAAAAAAGGGCTTCCTCAGAAAAGTACTTTATTTGGTAATGAGCGGTTTTATTGTTCATTTTTAAATTCAATTAAATAAAATCTCAAAAGCATTTCAGATCAGTTTATGTTGTTTTCCACTGTTTATAATCCCTTACTCTTCTAGTAAGACTTTTCACAAGATTATGGAGTGTGTCCATGAGAATTGTGCCCATTTAGTCAAATGAGCATTTTCTGAGGTCAGGTGCTGTTGTTGGATGAGAGGTCCTGGCTCACACATTAGAAATTCACCCCAAAGGCCACTGGAGTTCCTCCACACCAGACTACTCAAACCTTGTTTTTATGGAGCTCACTTTGTGCACAGGGTCACGGTCATCCTGGAACAGGAAAGGATCTTCTCCAAACTGCTTCCACAAAGCTGGAAACATATAACTGTCTAAAATGTCAATGTAGGATTAACATCACCCTTCAGTGGAACTAAGAGCCCAAACCCTGAAAAACAGCCCCAGACCATTTTCCTTCCTCTGCCAAACTTTATACTACTTCAGCTGACACTTGCCATAATGCATAGCGAACTTAGGCCTGTGTACACCTGTTCAATCATGGAAACCCATTTCATAAAGCTCCTGATGCACAGTTGTGCTGATGGAACTCTGTAGTGATGGATGAAACAGGAAATGATCTTTACACACTGCAGTACTCTGTGGGTTTGCATGGTTTACAGCTTTGTGGCTGAGGTATTGTCACTCTTAGATGTTTCCATTTCACAATAATAGCACCTACAGTTGTCTAGGGCAGATCTAGCAGGACAGACAGTTCAGACACACGCACAGGCATAGGACCCACCACCGTTTTCAGGATGCGTAAATAAAAAACCTTTGCTTTTCTCACACTGGAGCACTGGAGTCAACTATTTTGGCAGAACAAATCAACATCTTAATTACAGCTGGTGAACTCTCTGGTGAACTTCAACCTAAAACAGACCGCAGTGAATTCTAGAGAAATTAAATTTACCAGAAGACTCTGCCTGATTCCTGCCACATACCGTGACCACTGACACAGCGCAGCCCCCCATTTGTGGCTATCACTGCCTCCACTGTTCTGCAAAGGCTTTGCACTAGAAATGTCTCCTCCACAAAACGTCACTGTTTACTCAGTGAATTCTGGTAATTCTTCTACATTACACACCAAACATTTCTTGTAGCTGGATGTAAGATTTGGACAACATTAAGGAGCAAGTTTGGACCATTCCTCCATTTCAGGGACGCCTTGCTTTCACAGCCCTTTTCAGCTCATACCACAGCATCTCGATAGGGTTAACATCAGTACTCTGCTTGGCCATTCCAAAACACAAATGTTTTGGTTGTTCTTTAGTTGAGTTACTTGTGTGTTTGGGTCATTGTCTTGTTGCATTACCCAGTGTGCCTTCAGTTTGAGGTCATGGACTGCTGCTCTTACATTCCTCTGTAAAAAATGTGTTGATACATCTTTGACTTTATTCTTCCATCATTGATCACAAGGTAGGAGCAAAGGCAGCAAGGCAACCTCAAACATGGTGCTCCCTCCACCATGCTTCACAGCTGGCATAAGGTTTTGGTGTTAGTGTGTCTGTTTTTTCCTGCAAACATTGTGTTGTACGTGTGAAATCCACAATTCCAATCTCATCTCTTTAATTTGAAGCCCCTTTAGTGAATCAGCTCCTGGAGAAGTCATTAATACAGAAGTTTACCTACTGTTTCTAGCCTGCACTGTGGATTTTACTCATGTGCTTATAAATAAATATGTATATGTATAAAGTATCACTGTTTGTGTGTTATTAGTTTAGTTAGAGTGTATTTGTCTATAATTGTGACTTGAATGACGATCAGACCACATTTTATTAGTAATCAATGCAGAAATCCAGGTTATTCCACAAGATTCATTGCAACTATATGTTTGGGACTATTATCCTGTTTCACTTCAGTTTAAGCATCCCATACAACCACACTCAAGTATGACAAATATGCATGGTTGATTCTGTGATTGAAAGCTGGCCGGGCCCTGTCGCATGCCTAACCCATAACACTTCCACCGCCATTTTATAGATGGTACAAAGATGGTTCATTTCCCATAAACCACCACTGGATGACATCACTGTCACATGTCCACAATCTTCCAATCCCATTCTATTTTCCAGATCCTCTGTAAAGACCCACTGTAAAGTATTGCCACTGAGTGTGTACTGAGCGTTTCTCTCTGTGACTACTCTTGTTTGATACTCTGGTTGTTTGACTTTATTCTGATTCTTCTCTTTTGTCTTTGCCGATCTGATTGTTTGCCTGGTTTTGACCTCCACCTGTTTCCCCACTCTGACATTCCCTTGCCCTTTTGTTAAGTTCGCTTTGCTCTTGTTGCTGCTGTGTCTTACTACAAATCTGTTCGATAAACATCACCTTGATTTTAACTCGGCACTCGTCACAATCTGTTTGTCCATCAACACATGGGAAGGTTACCAGGAGTAATAACTGATGATACATTTAGACTGATATGATCAATATTTATTGAGCTACACATACAGAAGTAGTGTCTCTCAGTATGGGGTCGGGCCGCCATGTTTGCTAAGGCAACATGCCAGACGTCTCTGCATGGAGTTGTAGAGGTTCCTAATGGTGTCCTGTGATAATCCATCCCATACAGCTTGAATATTCTCACACAGTTCCTGCAGATGGTGCGGTAGGGGTGGAGGTGGAGTGACACCAAGTCTTCTGGACGTGTGACGTGTGATAACAAACCGTTCACCTTGGCGCTGACCACGATGCCTCCACACACACAGATTTGTTGCCCGTCTCCACCAAGACAAAAGCGGGACTCACTGGATGTCACTGACGATGACCCGCTGGCATTTTGAGTCACTCCATGACAGTCTGGCATGACATCATTGCAGTCTTTGACAAGGTTGACATGGTGTTAAAGGCGATCGTTTAAATGGTCTGCATGCATGTAGTCAGTAGTGCTCATGGAGGGCATCACTGCTTGCTGAATGTCTGTAATCGTGGCTGTTGGGTCAGTCAGATACAGTGATAAGGTATGGCGTCAGATCACAGTCAAAACAAAAACCCCGGGGGGCGAAAAACATACTCCTATAAGTTTTAACATTTCGCGTGTGTAAACATCCCACTCATGAGCGCAAATGTGAAACCTGTGAGCACAAAAAGACTTGCATGCGCATATTTCATAATATCGCGCTCATGCTGTCTCAACCTGTTAGTTTTCCTCGCACACAAAGGGCGTTACCTTTGGCTGCTCTGTGCGCTTTACAGAATTTTTTTGCGCTCAGGTCTTGACGGGGGTGGTTTTGACAGTTTGGAGGCAGGCACATGGGCCGGTTCTGTCAGGGAATGCTATTGACCGCCCACTACGAAATGCCTTCTCCAGAACAACAAAGATGGTGGACGAAGAGGAACACCGATAGGTGAAATAAATTAAAACCAAACATTGGTTTACCTAATTTACTGATTTAATTATCAAGCTTAACACTTTTTATGAGCACACATTAATTCCTGTTGCACACTTGCCTGTTTCCCATCAACTTAAAACGGATGCGATTACAGAATGCAGCAGGCCTTACATCAAAACAGACATTCAAATGGATATAATCTTGTATAACAAATACCATTTGTCTGTCTGACCTCTCCTAGCTACCTGATGTTAGAGTTAAGTACTTAACATTACCTCTAATTAGGCTAACTTAATAACATAATCTAAAAAATAACTACAACAATAATAAAAATAGTTGTAGTTATTCGTGTTTGTCATTTCTAGATAACATGGATGTAATAATATGCATATTGTGAATAATACAGTGTGGATGTATGAATTTATTCCCTCATTGTATGTTCAGATTTATCAACATGAATGCAATACACTGTAGCATTCATACTGTAGTGATATTTTAATAGGACTGGTAGGAAAGCAAGTGCTGAGGGGCTTCACTGTTGGTGGTTTTCAAAGGTTAAAGCAGGATGTGGTTTTGTTTAGCTGTGTGCACATGCAGAGGAAATAAATGTTTTTTCGCACCTTGTTCATAGTGCCTTTTTTGCCATTCATATGTATTGCAAGTGTTACAGGTACTGAATGCTGGTACCAACATAACAGTTATGCTCCTGGAAAACAGGAGAGGAATGATGAAACACAGTAACACGGTTGAAAGTTACTGAGTTCTCTGCAGCTATTCATTACAATTTATGTCGCTTTTCTTTGAATTCACTCTTCACTGTCTTTTTGTTGTTATGGTAAAATGAATTCCATTTTCCATCTTTAAAGCAAATACAAAAACATAATAAAACTTCAAAAATATATCTGAACCCATTAATCCCATCTCTTCTTATTCTCTTATGTATGCTTTTAATGATAATACCATAAATTAACCAGTAAGTTAGGTTCTAATAAACAGAAGATACCAATAAACTGCACTTTTAGCTCTACTACAGTACGTGTATGTATCAGACGTAATTTAACAATGAGCTGCAACGAGCACTCTAAACAAACAGCAACTACAATACGTTAACACAACATGACGTGTTTTTATCTCAATCTAGACTCAAACAATATTAGTACAAAGCAGTTTGGTGGGAGAAACATGGCCATAGCTGACAACTCTCTGGAACAAAAGACATGTGACGCCGCCAATTGCCAGCTTCACCCCCTCTCCGACCAAGCTTAGTTTTCTCTTTTTAAACAGAGGCTTAAATCTTAACAAAACGATCATCTTAGAGACATTTACCCTATCAGACAGTTGGTGCTGGAAAACAGGACAGGAATGATGAAACACGGCAACACGGTTGAACTTTACTGAGTTCTCTGCAGCTATGAGAAAAATCCAGCAACGCATGGATTTATGAAGCAAATTCTTCAAACTAGAAATGCTATACAGCATGTTGCTGGTCAGACAGGAACATGTAAATAATGAAAGCATGGTAATTTTCTCCACATTTCTCACCATAATTTTCTACTCCTCTAACCTCAAATACCACACTGAACATGTGAGGAAAGCTCTGAAACATCTTTTGAATAATGGCTTCTTTGTAAATGCTGATAAATGTGAGTTTCACAAGGAGAGTATGTCATTTCTCTGCTAAATACTGGTCAAATATGGTGTATGAATGGAATTCCTATAGACATTTTATACAAGGTTTTAGTTCAGTTTCAGTTTTAGTTCAGTTTTAGTTCAGCTGCTCTCACTGCCTTATTCTGGGGCAAGAACAGAAACATTTAGTGGAACTGAAAGCATGGTTTTACATCAGCCCCCATCCTGATACATTTATACACCACCAGACTATTGGTTATTGAGGTGGATGCCTCAGCATCAGACATAGGAGCCATACTGTCCCGGCACATAGGCAGTCTACCCAAATTACTTTCCTGTACCTTTAACTCCAAAAAAATTACTGAAGCTGAGGGGAATTACGTCATCGGCAATAGAGAGCTGCTGGCCATGAACCCTGAACCCACATTAAGCCAGATGGGCAATGTTTTTACCCAGTTCAATTTCACAGTAACCTATAGACCAGGGTCAAAAATCACCAAAGCTGAGTCCCTGTCTCATGTATTTCAGACAGAACCAAGAACACGACCACCTGAGCATATTCTGCCTTCCTCCTGCTTGGTAGCCTCAGTTCATTGGAACATTATAGAAGAGATCTGACAGGCCATGAAATCAGATCCCATACCTTCAGACTGCCCAGCAGAAAACATCCCACAAGTTGTCAGAGTACATTTGCTACACTGGATTCACAGATTGCCAGGTTTAGGTCATCTAGACATCCACTGTACCACCACTCGTTTTGGATAGGTTTTGTTGGCCTTTCTTGGAGACGCTGATGTTGAACAATGTTGGACAATATGTAAATGCCTGCAGTGTCTGTGCACAATCCAAATCCCCCAGATATCTTCCTGCTCGACAGTTGGAACCTTACCCGACGCAGGCCCCGGTCACACAACAGTGTAGATTTCATCACAGACCAAGGAACTCAGTTCACCTCTTGTGTATATAAAGCATTTTGCTGTCATGTCAACATCAACATCAGCTTAGCTATCACTCGCAATCTAATGGGCAAGTGGAGAGACTTAATCAGGAAATCGGGCGATATCGCTGCTCGTATCGCAGCAGGTCACAGCAGGACTAGAGACGATACTTAACATGGGCAGAATATGCCCAGAACTCTCTGATCAACTCATATACACACCTCATGCCCTTCCAGTGTGTGCTGGGGTATCAGCCCCCTTGGTTCATTTGATCAGGTGAGCCTAACAGTTGAAGCTTCCTTAACACTGGTTAAGTCCTAAATTCCTGTATCATACAGTTTGCATTTGCCACCCTATCATTGTATCTCTCCTACATTCCATGTTTATTTACTGAAATCTGTTTTGCCCTCCTTTCAGACCCCTGAGGACATCCCCCTCCGCTTGATGTGGATGTTTCCCCCAGTCTATGCTGTTTGATGATTGCTGGACTACCAGTGCCAGGGTAGAAGGCTATTTTATTTGGTGGACTGGGAGGGGTTGCCCATCAGAGGGGGGGTTCTGTCACATCTCCTGGAGATCTGCCTCCTAGGCTGCAGAGGTCAATTTCAAGTTTAGTCAGCCTGTGTGTTCATGCAGCCTTTGCAAAGTTTTGTCAGAGTATCTCCCTCTATTCTAAACCTTGTATTTTTGACCTTTTACCCGCTTCTCTGGATTTTGGTTCTTGGTTTAACTGTCCAGCACAGCATACTGGAGGAATAAAAGCTTAAATCGCAGAGTTTAAGCTTTCATTTGAGAGTTAACATCAAATCAGGTGACTGGTGTAGGAATTGCATCACCTTGACATTTGCAGTGGCTCAGAAGTAAGTGAACAAACAGTCATAATTAAATTGTCTTTTTTAATACCAAGTTGTAAATCCTTTGGAAGTCTGGAACCCATAGACATCACAAGACACTGCAGAACATTCCTCTTCTTTGTCTTACTTTCACAGTGTTTTCAGGTCATGTCCATCTGCACTGGGATTTGGCTGAATCTGAGAAAAATCTGTTTTTGCGAGATGTGGCATCATGAATAAATACGAGAGAGCTATTTCTACGGCAGAATTGAACAGGCTTAGATGTTTTTGGCAAGCTCTATATTGGTCACCTGGATTTTGGTTTCCATCTTCTGGGAAACTTTCTGTATATGTTCTAGTGTTTACTTCTTTTGATTGTTGACACAGATTGACTGACCCTCCCAGAAGGTGTTTTTGATTTGACCAACTGTTGTGAAGGGTTTTTCTCCACTGGGAAAAGAATCCTTCTGTCCTCCACCACAGTTCTTTTCCATTGGGCCTTCATGTTGCTGACCAGTGCATTTTTTCATTTTGAATAATGTATTAAATTGGGCACACCTAATGTAAAAAGCTCTCTCTGTTGGGTTTTCAGCGAAGCTATTTATATTGAGAGTATAACAGCAACAGATTCCAAATGCAAAGACCACACATGAAATTAACTCTAGATCTTTTATCTGATTACTAAGTGAAGTAATGAGACAATAACACATACCATGGAACAGCTAAGCAACCAAGTGTGCAATTATTTTGAAAGAATAGGGAGAAATGTATGCGTGAAAATAGTTGCTATACTGTTCATCTAATTTGGATATAAAACCCTCAAATGAGAGCTGAAAGTGTGGACTTTAAGTTCATATTTTATATTTAATTTAAATTCCAGTATGCTGTGTTGGACAGCAACAATAATTTTGTCAACATACAAATATTTATGGGCCTTCTGTAGTTCTGGATAAAAGCACATGCTGTGAGTGTTAATGCAACAGATTCTTTCATTAAAGTCATTTGAAATCGTGACTTCAGAATGGCAATCAATCGTGCAGGGGACTGGAGAGTTTCAAATAGGAACAGCCTCCTCACAGCCACACCTTCTTAAGACAGATATGAGGTATATATATTCAGTTCACTCTCGTCTCTCCATTACACTCTCAACTTCTCAAACCCACCAACAATGAAGACGCTGCTCACTCTGGTGTTCATCTACATGGTGTGTTCAGAAGGTACTGGTACAGAGTATATATCTAAATTATGTATCTAAATTAAATTAGCTCAGTTTAATTGCTAATTATTACTTACTGAATATTATCACTGTGTTTTTCCACTAGGACAGTCAGTAACAATCATGACATGTTAATAACTTAAGATTGAAAATCTAAATGTAATTTTATATTACTTTACTTTTGATCTGATGTTCTTTACTCCTCGTCTGTGGTGGTGTGGAAAGGCTAGTAGAACATGTCCTGGGTCTGTTTGATTGTGTAGTTTCACTGGTTTGTTTCTCTACTTGTGAAGTTTTTCAGGCTTCTGCAGCTCTGAAGTGTTACCAGTGTGTGGGGTCAACATGTGATGCTAAAACTATGACCTGTAGTCCTCTTGAAGATGCCTGCCAAAGCACAACCGGTAAGAAATAAAGCTGAACTTCATCTGAGACTCTAAATGACACTTGTTACAGTCTCACAGCTGTTTGTTTGTTGTAGCAAGTTTGTGTGAGAATTTGTGAGCCGTACACTTTTAATCTACATTTATATGAAATCAAAATTGAATCATTAACTTTTGATGTTAATTTATTAAGACCAGATTTAAAGTGCAGTTTCTGCTTTACCAAATGGTTTAGTATTGAGCTCTCTCACAACAAAATTTAAGTAGAGGTTGGATCATCTCTGAAT
>JAVGWN010000811.1:0-13473 GCA_034552555.1 Semaprochilodus insignis
TGATGATAAGTTTGATTGTGTTATGGTTAATGAGATGCAAATTTTAAAGTACATTATGTTTTAAAAAAAAAAAGCAAAAAACGGAGACACAATACGCTGCTCTGATTGGCTGTCCTGCATTATGTCTCCATACAAAAAAAAATCTGAGTCAGAATCTTTATTTCAAATCTTCAGGATTTCACATGTGCAAGGAATTTGTCTTTGGTAAAAGCGCTCATGTATGATAAGAACAAAGACTGTTAACGAGTATTATGCTGAGGGGAGAGTATAATAAATAGAATAAAGAATAAAGAGGAAAGGTGCTAATGAGATATATGAATATCTGTACTATGTATGTAGATATTCTAATCATAAGTAAGTCTGAGTATACGTGTTTTATAAAAACTATAATATTCAGAGTATTACAGAATATCTTTACAGCTGTTCAAATAAGTGTTATTTGTGCTCCTCATATTTTCATGGCTGGAGATAAACCGCAGTGAAGTCACAACATCACTGCATTCAAAACTGGTCACTTATGCTGCTTAACTTCCATACAGTGATTGTATGAACTGCGAAGTGAACAATGTATTCATTTAGATTGTTTTAATACTGTTTACATACAACATCAAAGTCTTTGGAACATCTGTGGATGAAGCACTTTTCATCAGATTTTATCATTTTGTCTACATGAATTTGTTCATAAATCTGTTCTCTCACCTACATCTACATGTTCTCTACATCTACAGCTACTGATGGTAGTACTTCAGTGACTTTGAAAGGATGTGCCAGCAAAAGTCTCTGTATTGCGAGCAAATCAAGCATCTGGGGGAAGAAGGAACCTACAATCACCGAGATGAGCTGCTGTAAGGGGAACCTGTGTAACAGCGCTGCAGGTGTGAAGCTGAGTCTCCTTATCATGCTGGTCCCTCTGCTCTCCTCCTTCTTCCTCTGAACTCTCTGCAGCTCCGTACCGCAAGTACCGTCTTCTGAGACTAACAGAAGTGTGTATGTATTACAAGATGACCAAATGATGAGTCTGAGTATTGAGTTCATAATGATGGTCTCTGTAACTGAAATAAATAAACAGCTGTTTCCATTTGATAGACTGATCATTTTACTGAATTGACTGAATCATGTTTGTAAATAAATAAATAAATAAATAAATAAGCTTTAATAATGACAAGGATTATGTTTTGATCTATTTAAAAGACATTAATAGAGATGGTAATAAGATTCATCATTTTATACGGTAGTTTTTAACTGGGAGGTGTCTGTCTCCAAACCCTGACCTCTAAATGTGAACTTGTAAAAAAATTAATGACATTTACTTTACATTTATTTATTTTGTTTCTTTTGAAGTGAAGTTGAAAGATTTTGATTTCTGTTTAATATTTAAGTAATAATAATAAAAAATACTCTTTATTCAAAATCTGCTGTCCCACAATTTTTTAGTCACTCACCTCTCAAAGCTCTAGAAGATTTTTATTGTTTTCATATTCAAGAGCTTCATTCTCATATGTGCAGGAAAACAAGTGGTTGCACTGTACAATGAAATTCTTACTTTGCCAATCCTCCATTAACACAAAGGGACATAAATAACAAGGTAGACATAAATAAGAAAATTTAGCCTTTAACAAAACAGAATTTAAAATTCTACCGAGCTCACACACAGGAATAGGAGTAACAGAGTGAAAGTACGTACATGGATAGATTACAAAAACAGTTCTAAACTTGTGTATACTGTACACATCCAGCCATTTAAGTGAAGTTGCGCCATCTTGTGGAGAAAAACAAGAAACTGATAAATCATTATTTGCTTTGTGCACTAGATGGCGGTGCTTTTAATAAAATTTGCTGACAGGCTAAGAAGCAGTTAGAGCTACACAAAAGTGAACTAAGAATTGTGGTTCTGCTCTTAGTGACAGTCCACATGCCCTCTATAAGAAAAAGTCCATATTCCTACTTTATCATCATGAACAACAACAGTTACAAAATAAATACATTCATTAGAGAATTATTATTATTATTATTATTATTATTATTATTAGTAGTAGTAGTAGTAGTAGTAGTAGTTGTTGTTGTTGTTGTTGTAGTGGTAGTAGTATTTACTTTTAGATAAAAATAATAACTATTATTATTGTGGAAGTTACAGGGTTAACAAAAACACAGTGAATTAGGGCAAGGAGGGAGGGACATGACTGGTGGGTTTTGTTAAATACACATCCGATATGCAGCAATGCATCTCAACAGCCAGATCGGAATACCTGCGACTTTTACATCTGTCCGGCTCGACATTGGTCATAATTTTTCACAGCAGAAACCTCATAAATATTCCGGATTACGTTTCTATACAAAAAGGACTGCTCTGATTTGTGCTCAAATATGTTTAGAAAGAAATGGCTGAAAGTGGCCTAAACAAGGCTGCAGCGCCAAAGAAGAAACCAACCATGAAAGCAAAGTTTAAAGAAAGCAGGAACACAAAGCGAAGAAGTGTAGGGTGAATAACGCACAGACTCATCACAATTAAAAGACTTCTACCTGCTGTGTGAACGTAGCCCAAATGCCTCTTCATTAAGTAGCATTGACAGGGTTTGTAATTCCAACATTAGTCACATTTTCATTTTTAGCCTGTTCAAGGTTATGATATGGGTAAGAGTTCACACTAGCCTGCATGTGTGGTAGTACAGTTTGACAACATGTGTTTATGTAATATAAAGCCATAGAAATGATAGCAGTAGTGGAGTCGACGGCATGTTCATGTATTCATGGAAAGTTAGCTTCTTTATAGGGCTGTTTGAGTGCACTACCATGTAATGATGAGTTTAAATTTATAGCCCAACTACACACTATTCCAAGTCACATCATAAGCCTGGGAGAGGAAGTCCATGTGTTTGTTGAAACATGGAACCAGGTTTCTGTATTCCAGAAACCAGAGCTAGAAAGCAGTTCAGAGTCACATTAATGGTTTCATATATCCACATCCAGTTGTTGATCCAACTTACTGACCTTTGCAACCTTTGGTGCACAACCTGATGTGCATGTCTATTGCACATTCAGTCAATTAATATAAAGTATCTTTGACAATCCAAGATGTTAATGTACAATATAGTTTTGAGTTAATGATGCTGCTTAAGAAATTTTGCCTGTAAAATGCAACCCTCACAACTCAAGTTAAGTCAAGTAGTTTTATTGTCAATACTTCAATATGTTGCAGACATACAGAGGATTGAAATTACGTTACTCTGTCACAAGGTGTATATTCAATGTAATAAACAATAAACATAAAATAGACTGACGTAAGACATACGATAGAATAAAATAAGGGTCCTGAGACAGACATGTAAGTGACAATAAGACACTGAAGACAATAAGGACGATAAAGTGACATGTGCACTAGCAAAATTAAGATGGCAGGATTAAAGTGGTATGACAGGGCCAGTATAAACAGTAGTGCAGGTTGAATAACATTTAAGGCCGTTTAAGTGATGAGTGCAGACCAGTTGAATAAGTCACAGTTCGGTGTTAATGGGGGGATTAAGTGGGAATGCAAAGATAAAATCTTAAGAGCTGTTTAAAGTGTGTGAGTGCATCCCAGTTTGGTATTGATGGGTTGTGGGTTCAGGGTGCTGAGTTTGTGTGTGCAGGGGGCAGAAGTGAGGGGAGGGCGTAGAGCAGGGAGGGTGTTAAGCATCCTTACAGCCTGGTGGAAGGAGCTGTCCCTCTGCTGGTCCTAGCCTCGAGACTCCGCAGTCTCCTCCCTGATGGCAGCAGATTGAAAAAGCTGTGTAGTGGGTGGGTAGGATCTCCTGCCAAGCGGAGGGCTCCCGTGTGAGACGCGAGCTGTATAAGTCCTGAAGGGAGGGGAGAGAGGTGCCGATGTTCTTCTCAGCTTCTCTAACGGGGTGCTGGAGTGTCTTGCGGCAGGATGCTGTGCAGGCCCCATACCATATAGTTATACAGCTGGTCAGGATGCTCTCGATGGCCCCTCTGTAGAAGGTGCACATGATGGGGGTGGGGGCTCTAGCTCTTCTTAGCTTCCTGTCCAGTGATGCTGTGTTGTTGCTCCAAGAGAGGAACTCTGTGACGTGCACACCCAGGAACTTGGTGCTGCTCACCCTCACCACAGTAGCACTGTTGATGGAGAGAGGAGTACGCTGAGTGTGAGTTCTCCTGAATTCCACAACAATCTCGTCTTCTCCACGTTCAGAGAGAGATTGTTGTGTTTGCACCATGAGGCCAGGCGGCTCACCTCGTTCCTGTAGTTCGTCTCATCGTTGTTGCTGTTGAGACCCACTACAGTTGTGTCGTCCACAGACTTGATCAAGAGGTTGGAGGAGTGTGACGGTGTGCAGTCGTGGGTCAGCAGAGTGAACATAAGGGGGCTTATCACACATCCTTGGGGTGTTCACTGTGTAATGGTGCTGGATGTGTGACTGCCAACCTATGGTACTGCCTGTGGTCTTCCGGTCAGGAAGGCTAACAGCCAGTTGCACAGTGATGTGTTGAACCCCAGCCTGTCCAGTTTGTGAATGAGCTGTTGGGGGATGATTGTGTTGAATTCACAAAATTCATCATTAGCTTAGTCTGTATGACTAGTCTAGTTCCAGTAGCTGCTCGGTTATGGCTTAAAGCTCCATAGTTGGCTTCTACTACCTTTTGGATGGGAAAGTAAAGTTGTACAACCTTCAAGATACTACATGGGTCATGAGAAAGTACAATGGCTGTATAATTAGCTAAATTGCCTATTAGATTGGGGTTTGGTAGAGGCAGTTGCTACCAGTAATGTATTTTTAATAAATATTTTTTATTAAGCAACGTAGACCAAGTAGCAAAATCAAAAAGAAACAAGCAACTTAATTCTGCTGAAAATAAATATTTGAAATAGTACTTTGTTGTTTGTAACCCTGTTCCCAGTCATTTCTCAGTTAGTGTCCTTGGATTCTTTGGTTTTGCTTTAATTTGTTCTTCATTAGAGACTTGCATTTGCATCCTGCCTCCTCGTTTTGTCCCACGTGACATTTATATCATAGCATTTTATGGAAAGATAGGAGGATGGGAAAGGAATGGATGACAAGAAAAGGCCCATGGCATTTATGGATGGGTATAAAATGAGCACTTATTCATTTGTTTAGTATTCTTCTGAGACGCTTATCCCTCTGGACACTGGGCGGTGCTAGAGCTTATCCCAGCACTTATTTTGCAGAAGGTAGGAAACACCCTAGACAGGCTGCAAGTCTATCACAGGGCAGATTTGGGGAAAACTCACGCAGACACAGGGAAAAAAAAACATGCAAACTGCACACAGAAAGGACCCCTGACAGGAATCAAACCCTGGCCCTTCTTGCTGTGAGGCAACAGCAAGACCCACTGCACCACTATGCCAGGCATAAGCAATGAATTTGTAAAATGAAACTGACCGTTGATGTATTTCACACATTCGGCAGTTAGTTTACTGACTATGTCAGTCCATTTCCTGCAAAATGGACCTCAAAACTTTCAATCTCATTACAGCTCTGAGTTTCCTTTTTATATGTCTTTAAGTGAGTGTAATGGCACATTTAGCTCTGACACATACACAGCCGTTGGTAAGCCATAATAAATTTTGATCACTTGCCCCATGATACTGTGCACTCTCTGAAAGACAGGTAAGACACAGGTATATATCTATATCTTATTAACAATGTATATGTGCTCTTTAAAGGTACAGCAAATAATGTACATGAATTTCAGGTGAAACTGTGCACCTTAAATATTTTTTTCAGACGAATACGTATGTATTTCTACCTTTTTATGACCTAATGTTTTAAGGCAGAGCGATAAAATGAAAAAAAAAAAAGCAATAAAAACAGTGACGTTAATTCAGTACTTTGTCCGAGGACAGCTTGCCATCTGGCTTTAAAAGGATTCAATTAACATTCCTATTCTGCTACTTTCAGGGGCCAACATTTCAACATTCTCCTCATTGCTACCCCCCACCACCAGTTTGGTCCCGGTCCTGTTGCCCAGGGAGTAGGCTCCACCCCTGCTGTCCATATTCGGCAGGACCACCCCAAAGACTCTTTATTTCTTAAGAATTGTTATCCTTCAAAATGTACACTTTATTGAGGATTAAAATATAATTTCCATCATTTTTAAGTATTTCTGGGAGAACAACTTATTTAGAGACTTGGGAATTGGGATGCTCTCCTATCTATGCCAATGGAAAACAACAGGTATTCACATCATATTCATATTCCAAGCTTGGATATGTCCTACGTCTCCAAAGGCTGACTACACATGCTGAGTTTAATGTCAGTACAGCCTTGTACTGCCTCGCACCCTTTCATCTAGGATCTCGGAATAAGGCCGGATGCTCTAAGGTCTTTAGCTCCTTGACCTATGACCCTAGAATCACCAAACTCAGATATGTTGTACATCCCGGAGGCTTGGTGTCAAATATCTTGGTTTTAGAGGAATTTAGAGTCTATTGTTTTCTATTTGCGATGCTCTCCTATATATTCCAATGAAATAAAAAGGATACACATTACATTCTTGGAAGGCTAGATATTATTAAAACAAGTCTCAAAATGCACATTTTTCAAATGCTTTGCCCATAAAATATGCAATCTCAATTCTAACAAAATGTATACTTGATCCCATACTTTGACTATGATTCCAAGTTCCAAAAAAATGATATTTACCCCTAATATTTCAAAGAATGGTACAGATTCCAAAAATGCTATCCCAGTTCCAAAAATATATATTTGCTCCTAATAATTCCAAATAAAAATATAATCTAGAATCCAAACCTGCAATCCCAATAAAAAAAAGATATTTGCTCCTAATAATTCCAAAAAATGGTCCCAGTTCCAATTTATATATAATCTTAACCCTAAACGTAAATTCAACCCAAAACCTAATCCTAAACCTAACCTTAGCCTTAACCTTACCCCAACCCCAAAAGCATAGGCTGCCATCTGCATGCAGCATTATTAGTACTTTGTTGGTATAGTTTTGATATGTATTTAAAAAGACTCTTATTCTGAACTTACTTTAAATAAGGAAGTTTAGTTACTTAGTACCAACCAACAAGAATCCTTCACAGTTAAAAAGGAATCAATTTTCAAGCCACTTCTTCATAAGACCAGCAGCCTTGTGCACTTACTGCTATGTGCTGTTAGCTCGCAACAGAAATGTCACAAATATGTGACATGATGGTTAGTGGAGTTGGACACTGACTGTGCCATAGGTGGGTCTCATTTTCATTTCTTCAGAAAGTATAGTCTCTCATTGCTTTCATTTCTCTGCAGCTCATAAACTCATAATAAACTCATAATATTTAAGTGCCCTTCCTCTCACGCCCAGAGTAGATGGTAAAGGAGTTAATCTTCAGGGATACATAATCATTACACACGGTACAAATAAGAATATGAATTAAATATTACTTAAAGATTTAAAACAACTTACTTATTTCCAGACACAGGCATTTTTTACTTATTTTATTTTAGTGAGCCTTTTCTAACTAAATTAGCAGAAAATTGACAGATATTTTTGCTTGAAACCAGGTAATTATCTGCCAATATGGTGAGAAAATGTGGCTTACTAAAATCACTTAAAACATGTAAAAACGTCTGGAAATTAATGACATAATGAGAGGAGAGAATGGGAGAAGTAGTTGTGCAACAAAGGTTATTTACATATTTATTTACATACAGGTTTACTCTGATTAGTTGCATTTACAAAGGTATTTCTATGTAGACTGGCAGTCAAAAATAACAGTGTACCAGATTTTGATGTCTTTTTTCATTGAGCTTTTTATACAAGAACGATGTAGACAAAAAATAACAATTATACCGTATTAATAATATTTATTATTTTAAAAAAGGGGACCAGAAACTTAAACACAGTAATTAAATCATTTAAATAAATGGTGAAAAATAAAAATAAATAAGTAAATACATAAAGGGTGAATAATGCACTTTACATCAATTAAAATCACTTTATAAACACAGTTTGATTGACTACAGCATCTCACTTTATGACCTAAGACGAGGGGGCATGTAACAAATAAAAGCTTGAAACTCGGGAAAAAAAGGTCAGAAAATAGGCCCATGTTTGATGGAACATTTTTTTGTTTCCATTTATTGTATATTTCATTTTCTCTAAACACAAACAGCTCATTATATCTTTTAACCAGAGACTGAAGGATTTTCATTTATTTATTTATTTATTTATTTATTTATTTGCGGTCGTCTTGCTAATAGTACGGAAAATGCAAGGGATTTAGTCCAAAGAGTGCAACCAGTGGAGATGGTTCTACTACGGCAATTAGTGAAAAACAATTACAAATTGACTTGCAGAAGGGGGTTAGAGCAGGACATAGCCAAAACATGTGTATGAAGTTGGCAGGACTTGTTGGCACTGATTACACAATGGATCAATATCAGTTTTAAATTTCCAGTACATATACTGTACAAACCTAAGATGCATGAGATTATGCTTAGCGCATATGGATGAGGTGTGAATATGTGACAGAACTGTATCCCATGTGCCTTCTTCCAAACTTAACTGGAGATCGTTCTCCCATTGTTCGTTTAATGTGTGATAGAGAGGGATTAGAAGCAGAAGATAATAATCTGTACAATGTGGATGCCGCACCTCTTTCAATAATGTTCAACTCAAAGATTGACTATAATGTCTTTATCTTATCTGTTCATCTAAAGGAGGAAAAACTGCAGCAAATGATGATTTGCTCTGCCATTTGGCCTCTTATACTGTAAGTCCTAGAGGTTGCTCTAGGCACGGGTAGTTCCTATCAGATAGACTTGTGGCAGGTAGAGTACACTGGCTTAAAAACTGGTGTATCTGTTTTTCAAAATTCAGGAGTCAAACACATTAACATGAAGATGAAACTGGAGTGAGCAAAACAGGAGCTATTAGCCAATTAACCGAGCAGACAACTGCACTTGGCAATATCACCTCAGAAGATCCAACTTTGAAACATGTTTGGCCTTGCCAAAAAGGTGTGTAATATAAGTGTGCTTTCTTGTTTAGGAACTAGTCACTCTAGAACACCAATACCCAAAGCCTTCACTTTCAGGCTTCAGGAACATTTCCTTGGCTACCTTCAAGGACCCCGCAGCTCATAGACAAACATTAGCCTGAGTGATGTAAATACTGTTGATTCATTCACAGCATCTGGTGGATGTCACTTGCCCATTAAAACTCAGTCACGCCAGTATGCGCCCTCAACAATACTCTTACTTCAACAGCTTTCCTAAGAGAGGCCACCCTGGATTTATTAAACTTCTTCCCCAAGTAAACTAGCAAACATGGCATCAGTCAATTCCAAAGGTGGCTTGTCTAATTTTGTGGATGCCATCTCTGACACTGTTACTTGATGACATCTTGACGTTGTCATCCTGGACATCTACTCAAGCTACTTGGTGAGAGTGTGCATGGGTGATCACACACTTCTGGAAACATTTTCCAGGAGCCTCTGTCTTGTTGACATCATAGGAAGTTTCACTCACTATTGGGGAATTCTTTGCAAAATAGAGTTGTCCATTCAATTAAAGCCAGTCTCTGTCTAGCTGCTCTCTCAAAGACTTAAAACGTGTCAGTAGAGCTTGCTCTGTCCCCAGCTCCTTCTCTCTACCAACTCTAGCATACCGTAGCCTCACTCTTTTATAGCTCCTGTCTGGACAACTCAAGGATTGCATCTGGCATGCTAAAATAGAGAAGCAGATGACTGGCAACTTCTGATTTTCTCATAACATCTGAAACTTTATCAACTCATAATGCAGAAGTCAGATACATGGACAAGGTTGTCAGCAACACAGAATACAGATCAAAAAGATTACTCAAAACCTGATGTTCACAAGCAGCTCATCTCAGAGTAAAGAAGGAATGTACACATTTGCTATTCAATGCCCTGTTGATGCTATAACAAACTATAGAGCGAACCATATATACACAGTGTGGCCAATCACGGACACCCACAACCCAAAGTCTAGCAAAAGTCTAAAGTCTAGGGGGATTCAAAAATGGCACAAGTAGAAAATATCCAGTATGAAATATGAAAATCAGTTTAGAAATCAGTGGCTGTGTGTAACCATAACTTTCCTAACATGTGCTTGTAGATCTACAGGTATTGCCTATGGTTATTTATAAGACACTGTTTTAACCTTTGTACATGTGTATATAAAAATGTAACTGTTGCTATTAAGAAAATAAAGATAAAGTGATAAAAGCCCTAGCAGTTACCTAGCACTAGTGCTCATAAAGCAGTTTTATATGCCCAAAAGGCCCAAAGCAATTACCTAGACAGATCTATTGATGTTCTGGACGTTCTTATTGCAGACAATACTCATTGCATTAAAAATGACAGCTTATATAATGATGTCATTTCCTGCAGAAAACTGTTGTCGCAAGTTTTAGGTTCATTGATAAAGTTGTTTTTGCCATGTTTCCATCTGAGATTTTTATGACCTCGCTGACTAACCACCCGAGGATTCAATTCAACTATAAAACAAATTCTATTTGTTTTATAGTTGATATTTATTATTAGTGATAGTTTTCTATTAGAACAGATACATGAGATATTCTGTTTCTCTGCCATATAGAGCTGTTGAAGCACTTACAGGAAATTGCTCACCACACGTAACAAAGTGTGTTATTTTAGTTAATAAGTGTGTAATTTTTTCTTGGGGAAAAAAATCAGTTTAGGTTTTTGTGACTGCTTGTAATGTCTTCATGTTCTGAAAGACAATGCTAAGCTAATAGACAGGAATGACAAGAAGCAGGAGAATTCTCATTCTTGTACAGATTGTACCTATATGTTCCATCATTCTGGTCTGCCTAGATTTGCCTCATCTAGTTATGGTAAAATTCAGAAATTACAAAAGTAGATGATAATGTTAACTACTGTTTATTAACATGTGTGGATTTACAGGTCATGATTCATTCTATCTTGTCTAATAAACAGGTGTGTAAAAGATTGACATTTCAGAAACTGAGAATAACATGTATAGCTGTGACAAAGAACATTGCCCAGGACAAATTAACAGTGTGTTCTCTATACATGTGTTCTCTATACAACAAAATATTTCCATCTGTAGCTACAACTTTCATAGAATGGTGCATTTTAACACATATTTGTTTCATACAGCACTTTAATTTTGGGGCTGAAGATGGAGGTTTACTATATCTTTGTCTAGGCATCTCTATATTCAACAGGCTTATAGGCTCTTCCAATACCCACACTTTAAATGAGGTTTATATTAATTATTGAAGTATTTACTGGACTGCAGTGTATGCAATACATATCACTGATCAAACCAAATTAATCAATCCACCTAAACTATCTAAATGTTTATTTTATTAAAACAATTTATGAAACTATCATTTTTCCACTACCGAAACAAACATAACACTACCAAACCATAAATCATCAAACCAAATGCTCGTAGTAGCTGCTTTAATGACAATTTTAGCTATTTAATTACAACTCAACAGTACTAGGAACAGTCAAGCAGACCCTTTATTACCACACTAAAACCTTTAGTATATTTAGCTTATTAATGTCTTGATTAATGGCTAACTACCCTCACCATCCACTTTACTAGGTAGATTTATTTGTTTCTACACTTAATTTGTCAATTTTATAACTACATTTACAGACTGTAACCCTATTCCAGGTAAGCTGGAATAACAAAATAGCAGAAGGTAAGTTGAAACAATAGTAACAAAGCCAAATGACCATCTCAAACTAATATCCAGAATATCTTAAATTCTTAAATTATTTAATTTGCCAAGTTGCCTAAACCTGTATTAAGACAATGATGATCAGATGTCAATGCATAGTTAAATCAGACCTTTCATTAATTGGAATTCACAGTTTGAAAGAATCTGCACGGTAAACTGGCATAAATGCCAACTCATTAAACATAATTGGGTTTGATGTTATTAAGCTTTAGAAATGGCTTCAGTAACTTGTAGAACAGCAGTAGAAAGTCCAGCACATCTACTAGCACAGGAAACCAAGTTTGTTCTAGTCTAGTCTCTTTCTTGGAGTTTTTTAGTCTAAAATAAAATGCCAAAGCTCCAAAATTCAGAGGTGTGGCCAATCACAAAGCAGTACAGATGTAGTAACTAACAGAACTTGAAAATAAAAATGGCTAAAATGTAACTTATGCACAAAAGCATTGGTTGGTATAATGTAGTGGATAACACATCCACCTCACATGCTGTAGACCAGGGTGTGATTCCCTACCTGGGCAAGCATCCAGTATGCCAACACTATTCCAGCAATTCTGCCAAATACCACAAATGTGAGTACAATACTCAGTAAGTACAAATATATCAGAATGTTGAATGGGGGTGTCCAGTCTGGTCCAGAAAGAGATTGTGTAGCTGCACGTTTTCATTTACAACAAGCTGAAGCTCCCCGCTGCCTCCGATCTCCTGGACTCCATATCCCAGAGTTCACCTCCTGATGATGTCACAGTGACATGTCCGGAATCCACCAATCACACCCCACTTCCTAGGTCCAGCTCTTCTGAATTCTGATTGCTCACCTGCAACTCATTTCTCCCCCAGTACATATTCCCCTCAGATACAAACCCTCATTCCAAAGTATTGCCAAATCTAGTTTGCATACCAAGCGGTCTCTCCTGTTTTCATCTGCTTGTTCTTCCTGGTTTTGACTCTCTTTGTTTTTGACTCTCTTTCGGATTCTCCTCCCTGGTTTTGGTCGCTGGTCTGTTTGTTGTTCCTGACATTAAGTCAATTGGTCTCAGTGTCCATGCAACTCTTCTTGTGAGTTCCTGCCTTGTTGGACTGAAAACCGCCTTTTGAGCAAACCGGCCTTTTTAGTAAAAGGTTAGACTCGTCACTGTATCGTGTTTGGTATAAGTTTACTAGATACTGTTCTACAGATAAAAGAAATAAGCTGGAACAAGTTCAAATGTTACTACGCCACTGATTTAGAATTAACAGGTTCAGTGAGACATTTCTGTTGAAATGGAATTATCTGCATGTAGAGTCTGTTATAACGGTGAAAGCTTACTTCTTCATTTATCTGCATCACTCAGTCAGTGCCGGTGATCAATATGCTATAAAAGCAGTTAGCTCTTGATATGGCCTAGTATCTTGGCTATAAAGCTTTTTTTAAAGGTTCTGGAAGCAAACAGGAAGTTAAAGAGTAGTATAAAAATATAAAGTGTAGTAATGCTCATTCAGAATAACATACTGTGCACTGTAGACTGCTCCAGCATAGATTGTATATATCTACTTGATAGAAGTTCTCCATCAGTGTGCCTCAAGGCTCTGTTCTGGGTCCTCTTTTGGTTTCACTCTACACCCAAATGGTGTACTTAAACAGTACCTACTGAATTTGATCTAGTACATACTGCTCAGCCATTAAAGAAGTACCTACTGTTAGTATGCGAGTGCGGGGTATGCACATGTCCTGGGACGCACTACATCCGCCATCTTACCTGTGTCCTTTGA
>JAVGWN010000812.1:0-13472 GCA_034552555.1 Semaprochilodus insignis
GAGTTGAGTCTGTGTGCTAATACTGTACACTAGAAATCCCACCAAAAGTGGTTGCAAAACTGCAGGAACAAATTACAGAACAAATGCATTCAAGCAGCCTCGTCTGGGTGCCAGCAGGTGTATGTATGTGTGCGTGTTCAAACAACTGTGTTAGTGCTTCTGCCAAAACTCACAGACATCCTCTCTTATAATCAGCTTTATGCACAAAGAAAGAAGTACAACAAAATTTTCTCTGCTGATAACATACATTATATACATTATACAGTACATACATACACACACACACACACACACACACACACACACACATATATATATATAAAAAGCTGTGCACACTGTCCTCCTCTGTGTGGAGGACATATGTCTGCCCAATCTCACAGACTGGGGTCTGTATGTCAGTAAGTCTAAGACCCAGTTATTCAGCAGGGGTGCTGATTCCCACATCACTGGGTTTGTTGACCAGCCTGGTGGGGATGACCGTGTTTGGAAGTTGGAACTGAAGTCGATGAACAGCATTTGAGTGTTAGTGTTCTGTTTGTCCAGGTGGGTGAGGAAGTCCATCGCATGTGTTGAAAGCTGCTCTGGTCAAAATGAGCATAGAACTGATTAAGCTCGTCTAAGAGAGAGGCACTACTGGCTGTGGGGGGGGTCAGGGNGTATGTGTGAGAGAGTTGAGTCAGTGTGTTAATGCTGTACACTAGAAATCCCACCAAAAATAAAATACACAATGTCCAGTGGAAAGTTTAAATAATGTTGTTCATAATTTTTTTCCCAAAACTTAAAGACTGAAACAAAATTGCAGAGTAGAACAAATTACAGAACAAATGCATTCAGGCAGTGGGTGCTAGCAGGTGTATGTACAGTATGTGTGCATGTTCAAACAACTGTGTTAGTGCTTCTACCAAAACTCACAGACAGCTCTTATAATAAGCTTCACTTGTAGGAGAGTATTCAGAATGAATACATACAACCCAGAATCAGTGTTCTTGTTAAGGTTAATCTGTCCTCACGAGTGATTATACTGATAGATAGATTAACTTTAGTTTCAGGAGTTTGTCATGTGCACAAAGAAAGAAGCAGTTACACTGTGTGTGTGCATGTGTGTGTGTTTGTGGTTGTTGTTGTGGTCGTTGTTAAAGGTTGTTGTGTTTTGTGGTTTGTGTAACTTGTGTATGTCTCTTGTCTTCGGCTATCTGCTGAATTCATGAATGTTTGAGATTACAGTGTTTCTGATAGATCTTCATTTCTCTCTCAGGCTCTGGGGTTGTAATCTCACAGAGAGAAGCTGTGCAGTTCTGTCTCCAGCTCTCAGCTCCAACTCCTCAAGCCTGAGAGAACTGAACCTGGGTAACAATAAACTTCAGGATAGAGGAGTGAAGCTGCTCTCTGCTGCACTGAAGAATCCACACTGTAAACTGGAGACACTAGGGTGAGATCATCTCTCTCTACCACCATGCACCCACATACACACATGTTCAATCACATCCAAGTTTCTGCTGTGACAGTGTGTCTATTTGAGTGTGTGTGTGTGTGTGTGTGTGAGAGAGAGAGAGAGAGATCTGCTATTCTTATGTGTGTTTATGTTCATAAAGATGTGAGGTTTTTCTTCTTCTCTCTACAGCCTGTCCAACTGCAGTATTACAGAGGAAGGCTACGCTGCTTTAGTTTCAGCTCTGAAATCAAACCCCTCACACCTGAGAGAGCTGAATCTGAGCTCCAATAAACCAGGAGAGTCAGGAGTGAAGCTGCTCTCTGATCTGCTGGAGGATCCACACTGTAAACTGGAGAAACTACAGTGAGTTACTGAATTACAGTCTCTGTATACATATTCTCCCAGTGGATGTTGATCTACATTTTAGACATCCTCCTTAAACATACAGACGTAGAGAGTGTTGTGTGAGGGAGGTGTGAGGTTTGTATGAAGAATGAATTAGTATGTTTAATGGAGATTGTGTGAGGTTGTATTGTTTGAGATGTTCAGTTAATTCTTCTGATACAGCTTCTGTTCTTTTTTATGTTTTGTGTGAAATAGTGAATTTTGAATATTTAGGGTTTGTAGTTTTTGATGTGTTGCTGTTTTGATGCCTCTGATGCCCCTTTCCTTACCAAGAATGTAAATTTCTTCCTAGTGTGTTTCAGGCAGACAGACTGAAGAGAGTTTCTTTCTGTAATGATTTGATTTATTACCAGTGTTAGTGTGTATGTGTGAGAGAGTTGAGGAGAGTTTAAATAAAGCTGGTTCCAAACATATTGAAGGCTGAAACTAAATTGCAAAGGAAAACAAATTACAGAACAAATACATTCGGGCAGCCTCATCTGGATGCTAGCAGGTGTATGTATGTGTGCATGTTCAAATCACTGTGTTTCTGCCAAAACTCACAGAGATCCTCTTTTATAATCACCTTCAGTTGAAGCAGGTTCCTCTGGAGGTTCACTTGTAGGAGGTTCTTACTCTGCTGACAAATACATATATATATACATAACAGTAGAAGCAGTCGTACCTTCTAGAGATAATAAATTAATAGAACTGGTGTGTACAGCATATGAATTGGAGTGTTAGTGATGGGGGTGAAGTTCAGCAGAGTAATGGTGAATATAAAAAAGCTGGAACTGAGCTGACTGGTTCTGGCCTGGATGGTAGTATATATCCTCCAGGATGGGAGGAGATTATACAGTGTGTGGCTGGAGTGGAAGGAGTCCCTTTTTGCTGCCTGCTGTGCACACTGTCCTCCTGTCTGTGAAGGACATTTGACTGCCCAATCTCACAGACTGGGGTCTGTTTGTCACGAAGTCCAAGACCCAGTTACATGTGGGGTGGGGGGTGGTGCTGATTCCCATGTCACTGGGTTTGGCGACCAGCCTGGTGGGGATGACACCGTATTAAAGGTGGAACTGAAGTCGATGAACACCATTCGAGTTTAAGTATTCCGCTTGTCCAGGTGGGTGAGAGACCTCCGTTGTGAGGAAGTCCACCTCATGTGTTACTGCTCACTGCTCTGGTTAAAAGGGGGACAGAACTGATTAAGCTCCTCTAAGAGAGAGGCACTACTGGCTGGGTGGTCCGTGAATGAAGTCTGTATTTGGTAATGGTTTGGATGCTCTTCCACATACAGGAGGGGTCTGAGTTATTGAAGTGTTCTTTAACAGACAGTTTGTAAGTGTGCTTGGCTTTACTAATGTTCCTTTTCAGGTCTGCCCTAAGCTGTAAGCCTCAGCATCACCATATCTAAAAGCAGTGTTGCGCTGCTTTAGGAATAGGTGAACCTCAGCATTCATCCAGGGTTCCTTACTTTTACTTGAGTCCTCAGTCATTCTGTCCACTCCGAACACTGCGCTCATCCAGATCCACCACACGGAGCCTTAGCTTAGCCCATAGTCCGCTCTGCCTTCCTTGCCTTCCTCACCTTTGTCTACAGTCCTGCCGCATGTGTCTCACCTTGGGGTCCATGGCACTCTCAAGATTTTCCCAGGGAGTTCCAGATCGCTAATAATTGTATTACTCTGCTGACTATATAAGATGCTTGCATTGCAGTTTGGGATGAAGAAAGTGGAATCAGAGCTGTTGAGAGAGAATCAGATCAGTGTATTGGTTTTATTAGTACTGATGAAGGTGGTGCTGTTTATCTAGTGATGGTGTTTATCCTGATTGTGTTTGTGTGTGGAGTCTGAGTGCTGACTGTGATAAGTGTGTTTATATTTGATCATTCTGTCCTGTTTTCTGTTTTACAGTATCTGGACATGAACCTGACCTGACCTGACTTGAGTCTCCCACATGAGAAGAGAGGAGAGAATAAAGTCTTATAGACCACATACTGTATGTGACTCTACATGGTGATGTTGTTATGGGGTCTGTATTGGTCATATCTGTGAACACAGCTGTACCTCAGAGCTGTGTGCTTTCCTCTTGACCCCACTTCCTGTTTATCAGTGACTACCTCCAGCGTCCTGTCCATTAAGATCCTCACATTTCATCATGAGAGCGTGTACAGGAGGAGAAGAGGAGCTTCTTCTAGAAGTCGACACTGAGCTCTACTGTCTACACTATATATAGTTATATATCACTGTATATAGTTATACATCAATGTGTATAGTTATCATTTAAAATGTTGTTTGTTGAGAAATAAAAAAAGTGATTAATCTGCATTATTTATTACTACAAATATGACCAATCATAGATCAATATGTCAAAGTGTCACTTCTTTCTACTCTGTTCATTCTCCTTTTTGATTTACAGTACTCTTGTCTTTTAATATGTCCCAGATTTCCAAATTGTGTTATATTACAACTGAACAGTTTATATAACTTCTTTTAAATCATCATTACAGCATGTATGTATCTTCTGTTGATCATTTCCTTGTTTTATTATTGAATGATCAATTACACAGGTGTAAGCTGTAGCTTCCATTTCAGAACTACACAGCTGTAAAACCCTCACGGTTCATCTGGGAGAATTATGATTTCTTTCTGAGCTGAGGTCTCACTGTGAATGTAAATCTCATGGTTAGCTTCCACAAACACTGTGCAGTGTCATCACAGCACCACCCAATACTGTGTTTAGCTGTGTATCTGGAGTACCAATACGCAGGCTGACCTTTAAGCACACTTAAAAACAGGAGCTAAGCAAACAGTGCTGGATCTAGAACATTTTACCAGGCGAGGCAAAGAGGTGGCAGGGAGTTTTGACAGGGTAGCATGTTAATGCAGCAGCGGGGAACAGGGTGTATTTTACTCAGTGTATCTCAGATCATTTTAATTAGCAACTCAATATATTTTAACATTTTATATACTTATTAAACAAACTTCAACAACATCAACCAACCGTCTTACATGCTCTGATTATTTCCTGTATAACTTTAATGCTGTCACATCTGAAACCTCAGGTTAGCTCTTTCCTGGACCCCCTGCAGTTTGCCTATCATCCACAGATAGGTGTAGACGACGCTGTCATCTACCTAATGCAGAGACTGCACTCCCACTTGGACCAGAACAACACCTCAATGAGAATCACTTTCTTTGACTTCTCAAGTGCTTTCAACACCATCCAGCCTCTCATACTGGGGGAGAAGATGGATAAAATGCAGGTGGACAAGTCCATGATCACCTGGGTCTTGGACTACCTGTCTGGAAGACCCCAGTATGTGCGGCTAGGATCCTAGTCTGATCGCCTGGTCAGTAGCACTGGAGCACCACAGGGAACTGTGCTCTCCCCTTTTCTCTTCACCCCGTACACTCCAGATATTTTCTGATGACTCTGTGGTGGTCGGGTGCATCTTTGTACAATTGTGCAACAATACAATGATTTAATACTGACCTCTGGACATGTGACCAGAGTTAGTGATGTACTTAAGAAGCATATACATGATGTACATTAGGTACTTTCAGTGCCAGTACAGTTATTAGGGTGTAACTGCTAACTGTGTATTACTCTTATGATACTGTAATATGGCTCTTTAAATTCAGTGTTCAGGCAGAGATGGGCACTCGAGTTAGCGACTCGAATTCGAGTCGCACTTGAGTCGCATATAAATAGACTTCAGACTTGACTTGTAACTCGTCCATAATGACTCCCGACTCGACTCGGACTCGGTCCAAAATAACACATGAACATCAAGTTTCTTTCCATTACCATCCAGGCACGGTGTGCCAAAGTTAAAGAAAAATAATTCCTTTGTGTATGTATACTTTCTTTTGTTGATTTGGGACACGCCCCCTTTTTTGTGACGAATCACAACATCCGACTTCAGTGCGCGCGTGATATCAGTGAGCGGCGCCAAGCGTAAGCAAAGCAGTGTAGCATGGCTTCGGCGGGAGCGCCATGCGTGGTAGCCTTTGGTTACAGGGAATTCAAAATCCTAGGATATAACAGAAGAGTGGCAACGTGCAAAGAGTGTGGGAAACAAATTAAAGACACTGGATCGACCACATCAAACTTCATACGGCACCTGAAAACACACCCGGATAGGTTTGTTTAATTTGTGCTAGCCGCTTAGCCGTTTAGCCATCATTCCAGCTATATAAAATGCAGTGTTATCCCCTTAAGCTTACCCTGGCTTGACGTAGTTACTGTACTTGAACATGTTTATCTGCAGGTTCAAAGAATTCAGCGGAAGGAAATCTAGAGTGGCCAGTGACAGCAGCTCAGGCAGTCAGAGCAGTGTTTTGCCTTATCTTGTGGCTCAGAACAAACATGTACATCTATATAGCCAGAGCCATCCTAGGCAGAAAGCCATTACTGAGGCAATCATAAAGGATCTTATCATTTCCTGCAGCCTTCCCTTGTCCCTGGTTGAAAATTCCAGTTTTAGGCATTTTATGTCTGTTGTGGAAGACAAATACTGCCCAGTGAGCCGGAGCGCAGTGACAAGGCATTTAAGTGATCTGGTGTTAAAGGAAGAGGCCTTCATTGAAATCAGTTTAGAAAAGGCAGACTCTGTATCAGTGACAGTGGACATCTGGACTGACAAAAACATGCGTGGATTTTTAGGTGTGACCGCCCATTTTATGGAGTTGTCCCAGGCTGCAGTCTGTTCTGTTAAGCTGTGATTGATTTACTGGGTCCCACACTGGAGAAAGAATCAGTGACAAGTTTGAACAGATCTGTGACAACTTTGACATAAAGCATAAACTTGATTACATTATCTGTGATAATGCTTCTAACATGAAGAAGGCCTTCACAGTATGTTTTCCCTCAGTAGCCTCAGCTGAAAGTGAGGAAGAAGAGCTAGAAAACACCAACATGTGGGAGGGAATGGGCGATGACCACCAAACAGTTGTGGCAGCGATTCAGAGCAACTGCAGAAAACAGCGCCTTCAGTGTTTTGCACATACTTTACAGCTGGTGGTTCGTGATGGGCTGAAAGAAACCAACATACTGAACAGTCCATTGGGAAAAGTCAGTAAATTTTGTAGTCTTCTTCACTCCTCTTGTGGGCTAAAGGAAGCGTTTGAGGCAGAGTATGGTGCCGACCGCAGTCTCCCCTCAGCAACATCTGTCAGGTGGAATTCAACATTACGGCTTGTGCAGGCAGTCACTTATTTGGATAATCAAAGACTTGGTGTCCTTCTTGAGGCTCAAGGACATAAAGAGCTATGCCTAACACCCAGGGAACACAGCCAGCTGAAAGAGCTTGTGGATGTGTTGGAGCCGTTTCTTCAAGCCACTGACCTGACACAGGGGGAGAAAGTTGTGACTCTTAGTGCAGCTCTTCNTCAAGCCACTGACCTGACACAGGGGGAGAAAGTTGTGACTCTTAGTGCAGCTCTTCCCTGTGTTCTCTCACTCAACAGTCACCTCACCAGGATGCTAAGCACTGTCCGCCACCTTCCTGGATTGATTAAAGCTTTAAGAGCATCATTAAGGCACTGTTTTCAGGGGATTTTTGTGAATGTGAGAATGGAAGATTCAGGTGAACATCCTGGAGAACTGCCTTTTGGAGACAGGGTCTACATGCTGTCTGCCCTTCTGGACCCATCCTTCTGCCTGTTCTGGCTGGATCATGATGTCCTGGCTCCAGATGACATCAAGGATACATTGAAAGAGACAGTACTCGGTAGGGATAATACTGCAAAAATGATCACTTAATAACAAACTATGTCAAAATGCAAAATGTATTTGTGTGTGGTTGTGCATTATGACAGTTTGTCATCAATTAATTTGATTTATTGCCATTTTGCTTTATAGATAATTAAAAAGTTATCTCTACTTTCAGTCTTTGCAACAGCAGAGATGGAACGAGTCTCACTTCCTGAGAGTAGCAGTGGAGAGGACGTAGCCAGTAGCTAAGTCTTTCTTAAGCTACAGGAAAAAAAGTAGGAGAAAGCGAAGCAGTGCTTTATCTGAACTGAATTCCTATATCACAGCAGCATCAGAGACAGATGAAATGAACTGTTTAGAATTTTGGAGAAACCATGCAAAAGACTTTCCACGGCTCTATCAGGTGGCCATGAAAGTGCTGGCAGTTCCTGCAAGCAGTGCACCAGTTGAGAGGGTGTTCAGTCATGGTGGAATTATCATGCGCCCTCATCGGGCCAGGCTCAGTGCAAAGACACTCTCAAATTTGATCTTCTTAAAATGTAATAGCAGTGCTGTGTGAAATTTGTGTGAAGGCACACCTGCTGACACAACTACTGACGTTATTTAAGTTTTCATGGAAGTTATATAAAAATGTAACCAACAGTCGTTCATTTTCGCTTTACAAAACAGAAAAGTGATATTGCTCCTAGTTTGTTCTATATCAGAGTTGTAGAGTGTGTCATTTTTTGTGAGTGAATATTGTAAGGAAATATGTAGCATTTAAACAAAGAAAAAGAAAAGAAGTGTTGGACTGTAAAAAATACAGTTGTGTTTTGCACACAAAGTTAATCTGTTGTGTTTTTTTAATCTACACTTTATGCTACAGTTACTATATATGATTTGTGTATGTTATATTGACTTAAGACTTGATCTGGACTCTAGCATAAAGACTCGTGACTTGACTTGGACTCTAGCCTAAAGACTTGTGACTTGACTTGGACTCTAGCCTAAAGACTCGTGACTTGACTTGGACTTGTATTTTGTGACTTGTGGCCATCTCTGCTACCAACACAGCTGCACCAGTCAGAAGGTGGTGACATCAACAGGTAACTGTAATCATGATTTGGTACAAAAGCAGTAGCCGCAAAAGGCCAGGTCTTTGAGAAGCAAATATTTACATTTACATTTATGGCATTTAGCTGACGCTCTTATCCAGAGCGACTTACAAGGTTAATCATATTACAGGTAGGTCAATGTAGTGTTAGGAGTCTTGCCCAAGGACTCTTATTGGTGTAGCACAGCACAGTCACCCAGACCAGGATTCGAACCCCAGTCTCCCACATGTGGTGGTGGCTCTCTGATGGGTAGTGGTGTTACCCGCTGAGCTACACCAACCACAAATATGGGAAAAGGATCCCCAGTTGGTCAACAAATGTGTGGGAAAATTATTGAAATTGGTAAAGATCATTTACACTTCTGTGATGCAGCATTAATACGGATCTTGGACATCTTAGAGCAACACATGCTCCTTTAAGAAGACATGGCTGTGGAAGAAGGGTACTGGACTGGCCTGCCTGCAGTCCTGACCGTCATCAGTAGACAATGTGTAAATAATGTAGAAACAAAAAATTTGACCACAACGACCCCGCACTGTCAAACACCTTAAAACATCCACCTTAAAAGGTGGATGTGGGTCTGAGGGGTTTATATAGCAGCTGAGAAATGAGTTGCAGGTGGCCAATCAGTACTCTGGTGACCTAGAACGTGGAAGTGGAGTATGAATGGTTGTTTCAGGGCATGTGACAGTGATGTCATCGAGGAGGGTATTCTGGGAGATGGAGTCCGGGAGATCGGCGGCAGTTAGGAAACCCGGAAACGTGACACCTACTAAACAATGTCACTGACAGAATAATGATGTTGTGTTTTCTGATATTCAGTGTTGAAATTCCATTTTCCATTTTAAAGTACAAATCTTCCAAAACAAGTACAAAACAAGTACAATAATAAAACTGAAGTACAGTAAGAAACCACTGAAGCGTACTGCAGTCTTCTATGTAGAAGTGTGTGTGGGTGTGTGTGAGGAAAGGTGAAAGGGGGTTGTGGAACTCCTCAGTGCTTTCCTCAGTTCCACCCTCATCTAGAACACTGGAGTTCAGAGAGAAAGATGGAGCATCTTTTAATCCCACTCTTCAATTTCACACCATTCTTACCTGAACTCTGTAGAACTGGTTTCTTTTCTGAAGACTATGGCTCTGCCCATTGACTGGTCACTCTTCATGGACACACAGCTGGGTTCAGGTGAATCAGATCTCTTACCCCGATCCAGTCTGTAACACATACAGTATCACACATGACCTGTAAACTTTATATCATGTTTGTGTGTGTGTGTGTGTGTATACACAAGACCAGGTCAGGAATGTATATATGCCACGTATTAAGTTTCAGTATATAAATAGTGTGTGTATGTGTGTGTTTGTGTGTGTGTGTGTGTTTGTGTGTGTTTGTGTTTGTGTGTGTGTGTTTTATTTATTTTTCTTTTTATTTATTACTATTGACTGGTCTTGGTGGACACATAGCTGTCAGACAAATATCACATTAAATAATAAACACAGGAAGTACACTGCAAAAGACACCAGAGATCTGTAAACAGTGTAACATGAACAGTAAACGTCAGAACTCAGAAACATTATTATTCTTTTAATGCTGGTAATGTCTGAAAAGGAGTTCCACCTTAAATGGCCTGATGCACTTGCTGCACCATTTAAGGTGGAACGGGAACGTTTAAACAAAAAGCTGCTGAATAAAAAGCTGGTGACACAGAATGCTACCAACACAGCAGCACCAGTCAGAAGGGAAAGCACGTGCAACAGGACGACCTTATATGGTCAGTCAGGTTCAGTGATAAGGCCCATTCTTCCTTACGGCACATGTGCAGCCAAGTGTGAATCTTTAAACTTTTGTCTCACAATGTCAAACCTACCCACCAAGTTACATTCCTGTCGGCTTTGTTTTTAATGATGAGAGTATTTATATTATATGTATATATGATACAGCATTTTGACGACGTTAGCACATTTTTGTCACAGCAGCAGTTAGTGCTGAGTTTGGGCCCTATTCACAGTTTTTATTACTGGTTTAAGTGATAGCAGGTAAAACTCACTCCACAAACTTCTGCAGAAATGACATCGCAGAGTTATTATAGTGTACCACAGCGCTCACTGAGCTACAACAGACTTGTAGCTTTCGAGTAAGAAGTGGATGAAGCTGTATGTGTGGAGCAGCTCTGTTTACTGCTGCTGCAGCTGCTCACATTAAGCAGCCTGTGTGTCAGTGATTGTAGTAATATTCCAGTTTAAAAAAGAAAAGAACTTTTATATGTAATGTGGAATCAACAGACTGATTGATTGTTTATATTTACCAATATTAGATAATATTTATATATTATCTGTGCTAGCTAGCAGCCATTACTAACAGTAGCTATATCCCCAAACAAGCTAGCTCACATTAGCTGCTGGCACCAGGTGACTAGCATGGAGCAGTCCTCTATGTGAGACACTTACAGCACACCAGTGATTTCTGTAACATTATAAAAGGAAAGCAAACATTTAATAAATAAAGTCTATTAGATAGACTTGGTTTAAGGTCTATTGTAGCTAACCCTAGACTAGCTGGTGCCCAGTTAGCTAGGCTAGTATTAGCAGTTTAGGAACACGACTACAAATGAGTAGCAGACATTAGTTTGCATCATTCTATTAGTTTTATTACAGATTTTAAAGCAGTTCTCTATATAACATATGTTTAACTGCTCACTGGAAAACGCAACTCTTGGCTTGTATCTTAGCATGAGCACCAGACGGTAGAGGTTTGTATTACTCAGTGAATTTCTAATTGTAGTTTGGTGTAGTTTTGTATACTGAATCTTATGTTCACATGGCATCTCTTTTAGTCTCTTCCACAAATTTAACCAGACAACCAAACCTTGAATTGGCGAATTCATTTTGTGCTATAAACAAGGTGGTTTTGAGAAACCCCTCCTCACACTGCAGCTGGACCTCTTCAGTAGCATTAGCCATTACATTCTCTGCTGAACCTGTCGTACACCTTCTTTTCACAGCTGCTGTATGAGAAATGCCATTTTTAACAACGTTGGTATCACTGGCACGGCTGTTTTTTTCTCGGGTTCCTGTGGTTTTTTCCCCATTCAGATGAAGCAGATTTACAGCTTAACCAGCGGTCCATGTTTGCGAGGCTATATTATATTCATGCATGCATGTATTAGCAAATTAAGCTAGGACAACAGAGTTTTCTTCTAGCCTTGTAGCTAAAGGGAGAGAGAGCACCAAGTGTGTTGTCCAGGGCTCAAGTCAGTCTGTCTGGCCAATCATCCTGAATTCCACACTTGTATAAGCCTTGGATGAACATTATTAGACATCACTGTATATTTGTACAGGGAATTTCCGCATTAGAAGTTCTAGATTTGCGGGAATTGATAAAATTATGCACAATACTCGCCCTAAAATTCAAGCCCTGAAAAGCTCCTTGTCTATTCTGTGATTACTGCGAAGCTACAGTGCTGGTCTGGGAAACGACAATGCAGACTTTTCAAACAATGAGTGAGAAAAAGGATGAAACTCTTAATATTATTAAAGTGTATATGCCTAGTCAGGGAGACACACTGTTTACATGGCTGTTTCAGCTCTTCAGTCTGGTGTGTTAAAAACAGAAGTCAAAGTTGTTAAGAATATGGATCAATAAGCCAAAAACACATCAGTCGATGATCATCAAGACTGGACCAGTAAGACTTAACTATGTAAATTCTCAGTCAGAGACACCCAAACTAGAACATAATCAATTTACACCAAATCAATTATCAATTATCTCACCTCTCAGGGTTCTGTGTGTCCTGTTCCTCAGTGGAACTCATTTTGGAGGTCATCGCCCCTCCTTCAGACTGAATCCTGTAACCACACACACACACACACACACACACACACACACACACTATGTATGATGTCTATGTATAAGCTTCCTGAATGTTGTTCTATCAGTATTATATTTGTTGTATTTGTTGTATTATACTGTTGTTGTTTGTTGTATTTGATTTGATTCATTGTTTCCTTAATTGTAAGAATTGTAACTCATTTTATCAGCTGCAGTCGTTTCCTCTTCTATGTCACACCGGAAGGAAACAGTTAGAATAATAACAGTAGTTTTAGACTCAAATAACACGCAGAACTGCTGCATGCTGTAAAGACAGAGCCTCAGATGGTTCAGTAGAGGACTGGACCTGGATGTGTTATCGGATTGGAGCTGAAAGAATTTAGACTCTTTTTAACCCACAGTGGTGCTGAATAAACATGAAAGTGACTGTGAAAAGTTCTAGGTCATCTGTTCGGGGATCTGTGGACACGTTTGGCCCCGGAAATGGCTATTTACATCACACGTAACTATTAAATACTGTGATATGCTGTGACATGGACGTGGTAGGAGTGACAGATAGAATACAGCATGTAATCCGTCACTGACTTACAGAGGTGACTGGGTGACTATGCTGTGCTGCACTAACCCTTGAGTCCTTGAGCAAGACTCCTAACACTACACTGGCCTACCTGTAATACAATTAACCTTGGATAAAAGCATCAGCTAAATGCCATAAACGTAATAGCCAACCTGGGAAACCGGCTTTCTCCCATGATAGATCTGTGAGATGTTCTGCTGGTCGGTGAGTGTTTGTCCTGTTCTGACCATAAAGAAAGGGTTAAAACCCATTTGGCTTATTTAACTCTTTCACTCTTAACTTGAAAACAATGATGATTTGACATTTATTGTGATAATTATCAATATCGACTGATATGATTTTTTTTTATCGTGATACATTCTTTGGCCGTATCACCCAGCTCTAGTTGTAGATAATGCTTCATTCCAGTGATTATACCTGCCTACTAACATTTAAAAAAGG
>JAVGWN010000813.1:0-13470 GCA_034552555.1 Semaprochilodus insignis
ATATATATATATAGAGAGAGAGAGAGATGGAGAGAGAGAGAGATGGAGATATATATATAGAGAGAGAGAGATGGAGAGATGGAGAGAGAGAGAGAGAGATGGAGAGATGGAGAGAGAGAGAGAGATGGGGAGAGAGAGAGAGAGAGAGATGGAGAGAGAGAGAGATGGAGAGATGGAGAGAGAGAGAGAGAGAGAGATGGGGAGAGAGAGAGAGATGGAAAGAGAGAGAGAGAGATGGAGAGAGAGAGAGATTGAGAGAGAGAGAGAGAGAGATGGATAGAGAGAGGGAGAGAGAGAGATGGGGAGAGAGAGAGAGATGGAAAGAGAGAGAGAGAGATGAGAGAGAGAGAGAGATTGAGAGAGAGAGAGAGAGAGAGATGGATAGAGAGATGGAGAGAGAGAGAGAGAGATGGGGAGAGAGAGAGAGATGGAGAGAGAGAGAGAGATTGAGAGAGAGAGAGAGAGATGGATAGAGAGAGGGAGAGAGAGATGCTGCTGGTGTCATAGTCATGTGATCAGCAGCTAGTGGGCATCAAGCTCAAAGCCTCACCGCTGAGCAGGGAAGCCGACAAGTCTGTGTGACCCCTACGGTGACTACCTGCACACCTACAGCTCCCTCACCTCAACCAGGTGGAGATGTTCAGGCATCTCTGATAGGCTCGACTGAGGAACGGAAGGTCTTAATACAGACCACATGATCAGGTCTGAACATCTCCACAGGGCTGGAGGTGAAGGTGCTGTAGGCATGCAGTTAGCACCATGCTAACTGGAGGGCTAATCAGCTTCCATACCTTGGCTACAGCAGCCGTGTAGTGCTAATGTGCTACATGCTACATCAGTCAGCTGAAGCTGAAGCTGAGATGGTTATGTAAGCCTGACCTGCAGGACTGCGACCGCGAGCCGCCGCTTTCGAGCGTGTGTGAGGTGATGTGTGCTGACATGGCGGGGGTGGCGGGCTGGTGCTGCTCACCGCAGTTGGCCTCATCCGAGCCGTCGGCACAGTCCGGGTCCTCGTCGCACACCCACAGCTTGGAGATGCAGTGTTTGGTGGTCTTACACTGGAACTGTGATGGCGAACACGTGTTCTCAGCTGGAGGAACGCCCAGAGGAGACAGAGAGACGGACAGGCGAGTCAGTTCACATCACAAACAACACTTCATCTGAGGGCCACCAACATCAGGAGCGCCGAGACACACCTGTACAGCAGTACCTGAGCCTGTGTGAGCAGCAGGAAGAGTAAACTACATACAAGTAAACAAGATTTACTACATACAAGACAAACACAGCTGGGTAGCCTAAACCTCCAGCTTAGCTCACATTAGCACGGGACTAGAATGCTAGTAGTTAGCTAGTTTTTACTTATAGCTTAGCTATATAACACACTAGTGCTGGACTAATACATCAGTAGCTGGCTAGTTCTCACCTATAGCTTAGCTAACACTAGTGGGAACTAATACATTAGTAGCTGGCTAGTTCTCACCTATAGCTTAACTAACACTAGTGCTGGACTAATACATTAGTAGCTGGCTAGTTCTCACCTATAGCTTAACTAACACTAGTGCTGGACTAATACATCAGTAGCTGGCTAGTTCTCACCTATAGCTTAACTAACACTAGTGGGAACTAATACATTAGTAGCTGGCTAGTTCTCTCTAGTTCGCACACTAGAGGGCAGTGAGCACACTTGCCCGAGCCGGTGGACAGCCCTGTCCATGGCACCCGGGGGAGCAGCTGGTGGGGTAGGCGCCTTGCTCAAGGCCACTTCCAGTCATGGTGCATGGAATTTGTCCAGGACTGCTTAGGCTTTTGCATGCAACTGTATATGGTTGCTACGTTTGGAAGTTTGGCTAGGCCCTGTCCTGCTCCAGTCTGCCTGCACCACTCGTCATTCCTGTTGGTGACCACACTGAAACGACTTCACATCTCTTAGCTTCAGAGTTTCTGACTTCACATTAGCGGTGTAAGCTAATCTCTAAGACTCTGAACCAGAATCTCCCCCTTATGTGCTGTGCTCATAGCAGAGCTGTGTCGCTAAGCTAATCCAAGCTAAGATAAGGTAGGCTAAGCTCCACGAGCCACTCCCTGACCTACATTGGAGCTGAAATCAAGACCCCTGCCTTTGGGGAGCAGATCCAGGCTCTAGCGCTCCCTCCTAACGGGATTAGTCCTGTTAAACCCTCCCTCTGCTAGGCTAATCTCAGCTAGCCTCGGTTACCCAACCCTACAATTACCACCCGCTAGGCTAACGCTGTTCACTCCTCCTGCCGCTAACTCTCATGAGCCCCAGTCTGGCTCCCTTGTTCTCTCTCTTGGAGGCCGTTACAGCCTCTCTTTTATCTCCTCCCCTCCCCTCTCCTGCCCTCTCTCCCCGTCTCCCTCCTGCTCTGCTCTCAGGAGGCTAGCGTGGAAGATTAGGCCCCTGCTGTGGTTTCAAACGGAGGATCACGGCGTTCTCTCAGCGCTGTGTTCGGCACACACGAGACCCAGCACATGACACTGACTGGTACAAAGACACATTTCTCGCCCGCACGCTTCTCTGGAAATGTCGGAATTCAGCACGGGATTCACACGGAATTAATTTAACCTGGGATTAGATCTATGGCTCGCTTTCTAGCCCAGGATAAACACAGTATAACCTGGGGTTAATTTTATGGTTTATTTTATGCCACACGCTGAAAATAATCTGGGATTATTTCTGTCATTTGTTTTATAGCATGGGATTAATATAATCTGGGATTATTTGTAGTTAATAACCTAGTGAAACTTTAGTGGGCTTTTACCCCAGATTAATATTAATATAACCTGGGGTTATTTCTACAGTTCATTGTATAGCACAGGATTAATATAATCTGAGGTAATTGCTAATCTACAGTTGCTTTTATAGCGTGGGATTAATATAATCCGGGATTTTTCTGTTATTTGTTTTATAAAATTCGATTAACATAATCTGGGATGATTTGTAGTTTGCTTTATAGCATGGAATTAAGTGAACCTACCCCATTCCCAAAGTATTCCAGGTGGCTATCTAAGTGAACCTACCCCATTCCTAAGGTATTCCAGGTGGCTATCTAAGTGAACCTACCCCATTCCTATGGTATTCCAGGTGGTCACTAAAGTATTCCTAGCCTTTTCCTATGGCATTCTGGAGAGATGCTTAGCTATTCATTGTTCATTTATGTGGTATTTCAGGTGTTACAAGGACCACTCCTATGGTATTCCAGGTTACTAAAGTATTCCTAGCGCATTCCTATGGTATTCCAGGTGGTTACTGAAATGCACCTCTTATTTCTATGGAATTCCTTGTGGATACTAAAATGTTTCTAGACCATTTCTGTGACATTCCAGGTGGATACCAAAGTGTTATTTAACCATCCCTCTAGTATTCCGAGTGGTAGGTAAAGTGTTACTAGGCCATTCCTATGGTATTCCAGTTGATTACTAAAAGGATTTTACGCCATTCCAATGCTATCCCCTGTGGTTGCTTGAAAGTTCCTTGCTCATTCCGAAGATATCCCAGGTACTTGTAATGTGTTACTAGGCCGTTCCTGAGGTAACCGAGGTGCTGCTGGACTACTGTTTCCATATTTATGCCCTCAAGGAACGCTTACACTGCCAAATACCACTTACGCTGCTAGCATATATACTAGCACCACCACATTCCCTTCCCACAAATCAAAAATTAACAGCTACACCACCGGAATTTGTTCCCCGTACTGTGATTGGCAAACATAAAGCGTCCTGCGGTGCAACTGGCAGGGTAGAGCGGAGCTGGAATTCACTGGAAAACAACAGCCTGGGGTCATTTGAGTGAATGTAGTGTATTTGCATGAGCTGTAACGCGGTCCACCGCTAAATTAGATAATTAACCAGGAGACTGAGGGAATCCACCGATATCCACTCCGTGGATGGGAAGCTGGATATACAGCCCATAAAAACCCCAGCTCAAGATGTGTAGGGATAACTGGAGACTCTTACGGCAGTCATGCTCGTCCTCTCCGTCGCCGCAGTCGTCCTGACCGTTACAGCGCAGGTTTCCTGGGATACACCGGTGTGTCCGCGTGCACTTAAAGTGGCCCGACAGGCAGATGTAGGAATCTGAAGAGCGAGAGACGCACCAAAACATAAACAAACACAGTCCATTCCTTGAATCCAGGTTCCGGTCCTGGATTTTAACTGAACAGTTCACGCCCCGGTCATGTGATTACAGTGACTGAGGCGGGTCTGGAGTGCACAGAGCAGAACTCAACACCAGCAGAGCGTCGTAAAGAGCTCATCCGTCCTGTTACTGGAGATCAGCATCCCAGTCTGACCTGGGACCATATACACCACCACCATCACTATTACAGTATACCCGCTATCCCTCACTTCATCCCTCCATCCTCACCACAGTTGGCTTCGTCTGAGTTATCCCCACAGTCGTTCTCTCCATCACAAATGAACGGCGGGAGAGCACACAGACCCGTCCGGCACTGAAACCGGCCCGGCTGACACTTGAACTCAGCTGGAGCAGAGAAAGAAAGAAAGAAAAATACAAATAAATAATAATTAATTAATTAAAAATAAACCCAAAAACAACAAAACAAACGTGAATAAACAAATAAAGAAGGAAACAGAAGAATACATAGACAGACAGAAAAAAACAAACCAGAGAATAAAACATAAAAAACAAAGAAAGAATAAAAAACAAAAATAAAAAATTATAAATGAAACAGAGAAAAAACACAGAAACAAACAAAAATACAACAAAAGAAACAAGAAAACGAAACAAACACACAAGAAAAGAATAAACAAATAAAGAAAGAATGAATGAAAGAAGGAGAGAAAAAAGAAAAACAGAAAAACAAATATAATGTGAAAGAAAGAAAGAAAGAAAAAGAAAAAGAAAACAAAGTGAAAGAAAGAAAGAAAAAGAGAAAAAAGAAAAACAGAAATATAATGTGAAAGAAAGAAAGAAAGAAAGAAAGGTAGAAAAAAGAAAAGAAAGAAAAAGAAAAACAAAACGATAAAGTGAAAGAAATTAATGCATGAGAGACGAAGGGAGGGAAAGAACCAGAGAGTACAAAAGAGAGATAAACCATTAGAGAGAGAGAGAGAGAGAGAAGGAGAGAGAAGGAGAGAGAGAGAGAGAGAGAGAGAGCGTCAGTCTGTGGGAATGTGGTGATCCGGCTCCGCACACTGAGAGAATGAGTCGTTACTGCAGGACCGTAATTAGAGCTCCCACCTTCCCAGCCTCTCAGAAAGGAGCCGGAGAGCCTCCACATTCCCGGATCTGAGACAAACGGGCTGATGGGCAGGCGCTTATTGCAGGGCGACAGCGGAGGGAGCCGAGCCGAGAGAAATTACAGGTTAAAGGTGTAATAAAACGAGGGTCTGGCTCCGCCCACAGACACCATTATAACACCCATCACCGCCTGTCAGAGGAACAGGACGCTGCAGGTCCACAGCCACACGGAGCAGCTGGAATATTACAGGATTTAAAGGAATGATATATATACACAATGTACATATACATAATTATAAATAGAGAGAGAGAGAGAGAGAGCAAGACCGAGAGAGAGAGAGAGAGAGAGAGAGAGAGAGAGCGCGAGCTGAAGACTAGGCTCCGGGTTTCCGTGTGACAGGGAGATGGAGCGTTATGATTCTGTCAGAAGTGACGGCGCATTTGTCCGTCTGTCAGACTGAATGGCTGTGATTTGTCTGAATGCTCCGTCTGCACTGAAGCACACACTCGACTCGTTCTCTCTCAGCAGACGTTCCGCCAGCCCGGTTATCTTACACCCAATCAGTAGGTTCTACAACATCGGCATACCAGTTACAGTGACCTGCGACTGTATTACACAAACCTTCACCCTTATGTCTTCAGTCCAGTAACCGATCCTGAACATGTGTCACTGGTCTATTTGGTGTAACCGATCCTGAACGTGTGTCACTGGTCTATTTGGTGTAACCGATGCTGAACGTGTGTCACTGGTCTATTTGGTGTAACCGATCCTGAACGTGTGTCACTGGTCTATTTGGTGTAACCGATCCTGAACGTGTGTCACTGGTCTATTTGGTGTAACCGATCCTGAACATGTGTCACTGGTCTATTTGGTGTAACCGATGCTGAACGTGTGTCACTGGTCTGTTTGGTGTAACCGATCCTGAATGTGTGTCACTGGTCTATTTGGTGTAAGCGATGCTGAACGTGTGTCACCGGTCTATTTGGTGTAGCCGATGCTGAATGTGTGTCACTGGTATATTTGGTGTAACCGATGCTGAAAGTGTCACTGGTCTGTTTGGTGTAAATGATGTTGAATGGCGTCCGATCATTGGCGTTACAGTGTTGTTACTCACGGCAGTCTGCAGGTTCATCCGAACCATCACCACAGTCGTCCACCGTATCACATTTCCACCAGAAGGGAATGCACTCATCTGTACCACAACGGAACTATAGGCACACACACATACAACAACTTGTACTTCTATGCTTGTATGCTGTATATGTAAAAGACATTCAATAATTGTTTGAATGGTAGTTAAGGTGTAACTGCTGGGGCTGGTACCTGGCTGGCAGTGCAGTTGGACAGGCAGGTCTTGTTGTCATTGGCCAGGTAAAAATGGGTGGGGCATGCACACTTGTAGCCTCCACCTGGAGACAGCAGGCACAAGTGACTGCATCCTCCATTAGTTACCTGGCACTGGTGCTTTGGAACTGGCAAAAAACAAAAACACAAAATGAGTTAACAATAAACAACTCGACCTAACGAGAAACTGTAGAACAGACTCAGTGTATACCACAATACCTACATTTAGAGCTTAGAGTTATACACTCGACCTAACGAGAAACCGTAGAACAGACTCGGTTTATACCACAATACCTACATTTAGAGCTTAGAGTTATACACTCGACCTAACGAGAAACTGTAGAACAGACTCAGTGTATACCACAATACCTACATTTAGAGCTTAGAGTTATACACTCGACCTAACGAGAAACCGTAGAACAGACTCGGTTTATACCACAATACCTACATTTAGAGCTTAGAGTTATACACTCGACCTAACGAGAAACTGTAGAACAGACTCGGTTTATACCACAGTACCTACATTTAGAGCTTAGAGTTATACACTCGACTACAAACAAACAAACAAACAAGGAAAGCAAAATCATTTGATGCAGGAGTTGTGTGAGTGAAGGTACCGTCAGGCTGCCGGAGCGGGTGGTAGACTTTAACGTCGCGGATGGTTTGCCAGGAGCTGAGGAGTTCGGAGCGTTTGGCTCCGGAGGTTTTGTGAGCACGGCTCAGCGTTTTGGTCTTCTGGTCGCTCCAATAGAGGAAATCCTCAAACAGGGAGAGACTCGTTACGCCGCCCATGTCCTCGTTAGGAACTTCAACACAACGAGACAGGATCAATTACTGACAGGCCTGGAACAGCACTAGCTTTCCACTTTCTCCTTCACCCCGTCTCTCTCTCTCTCTCTCTCATTGTCTCGCCATGTCTCTCTATCAGCCTCATTAAGAAGTGACCCTTAAAAAGTACTTCCACCACAGTTTCTCCACTCGTTTCAGTGAGACAGAAAGTCAGAAAGTCAGAAATAATTGATTTCACTGGTGTTGAAAAAACTACGCATGGATCTCCAGTTTTGTTCTACATCATTTGAACACATTGCTGTCATATCATAAAGGATGGACCAAAAGGAAGGCTCCTATGGAATGTTATTTCGGAGCCTTCCTATTGCTTCCTAAGCTTCACTACTGCATTCCCAATGAGCTTCTACACTGAGATAACGCCAGTACCTCTGTATCTCCTCGAGCCGTCCATGCTGGAGAACAGTATGTGGTTCTCGTCTGCCCAGTAGATCCTCTGGTTGACGTAGTCGATGGTGAGGGCTGATGGAGTGCGGATCTCCGTGTCGATGATGACCTGTGGTTTGCTCCCGTCCATACCTATACGGCCGATGTGCGGATACTCGCAGCAGTCGATCCAGAAAGCAAACCTACAGAACCAGAATGCACCTCAGATTCCTCCCCAGCATGGGAAATGTACTGTAGTCGCTACCAGTGAACAATGACCAGGACATCTGATGACCGCTAATGGGATTTTCCTGAGCTTCGATATATAATTCCTGTCATATTTTATTTTTGTATTTTATATACATAAAATATTATATATTAATAGTGATGTAAATTTTAATAAACATTTATTCTGGATGTTAACTTTATTAGAAGCTATTTTTATTCAAACATATTTTCGAATACGAATTTTTAATAGAACTTCATTCAGGATATAATTTTTTATTACAACATTATTCTAGATATTAATTTTAGAATGAATACTACATCTAAAACTACATTATTGCTATTCATTTTAATAAATAAATAAATAAATGTGTTGATATTAATTTTATTAGAACTTAATTACTAATGTGCTACAAGTTTCTGTATCATATGAATCATATATATTTTTAGGATTTTATTCATTAATATTAATATAAATTATAATAAAGTTAATTGTTTTAGAACTTCATTCTTTATATCAATTCTAATAGAACTTCATTATAAATATTAAAGTGTATTATTAATATCAATTTTAATAAATATTTATTGATATTCATATTATTAGAACTTAATTCCTGATGTGCTACAGCTTTCTGTATCATATTAGAATCTTTTTATAGCTGTGTTAAATATAATTTTTTTGCTTCTATTAACTTTGTAACAAACAACAAAGTCTCCACTCCTGTTCTTCAAGAAACCAGCAATTTTGCCAGCGGAAGTCAACAGATGATCTGCAGGTGATGTAATAACGTTAACAGAGTATTAATGCTGCGGTATATACCCTGTAGTGGTGTCCAGTGCGAGTGATGACGGGTTTCTGAGCCCAGTGTTGAGGAGGACAGTGGGATAAAGTCCGTTAGCCTTCGCCACCTCTACAGTCTTCTTTTCGGCATCGCACCAGTACAGATTCTTCCCGATCCAATCCACTGCCAGGGCGCTAGGCACGGACGTCCTGTGGACCACCTGTGATACACAACACATACAGTCTACACAACACATACGGTCTACACAACACATACAGTCTTAAACACATACAGTCATAAAACATACATACAGTCTATAAGACATACATACAGTCTAAACAACACATACAGTCTACACAACACATACAGTCTTAAACACATACGGTCTACACAACACAGTCTTAAAAACACAGTCTACACAACACATACCGTCTACACAACACATACAGTCTACACAACACAGTCTTAAAAACACACAGTCTATACAACACATACAGTCTTAAACACATACGGTCTACACAACACATACAGTATACACAACATATACAGTCTACACAACACAGTCTACACAACACAGTCTACCCAACACATACAGTCTTAAACACATACAGTCATAAAACATACATACAGTCTACACAACACATACAGTCATAAAACATACATACAGTCTATAAGACATACATACAGTCTAAACAACACATACAGTCTACACATCACATACAGTCTTAAACACACACAGTCTACACAACACATACAGTCTTAAACACACACAGTCTACACAACACATACAGTCTACACAACACATACCGTCTACACAACACATACAGTCTTAAACACACACAGTCTACACAACACAGTCTTAAAAACACAGTCTACACAACACATACAGTCTACACAACACATACCGTCTACACAACACATACAGTCTACACAACACAGTCTTAAAAACACACAGTCTATACAACACATACAGTCTTAAACACATACGGTCTACACAACACATACAGTCTTAAACATATACAGTCATAAAACATACATACAGTCTATAAGATTTGCGCTCTTAAAAACATACATAAGGTCATAAAAACGTTATACAGTCTACAAAACATACACGCAACTACAATATGCACAGTGCCATGTAATACACATACTGTCAATATATACATAATCTGTAAGACACACGCAGTTTACAAACATGCAATCTGTAAAACATCCAGTCTGCAGTATTAAACAAAGGGGGCGGGGCCATGGAATAATAATACATGCAGTCTCACCGTACTGTAACATGCCCTTTAACTACGTACTTGTCATCATATAGTTTATTATTAGTTTATGGGGACTGGGACTCGGTGACCTGATTATTGGTATATATATATATATAGGGCATTTTGTTAATGCATAATGAAGATGGCCATATAGCCCATCTAATGCATTTAAACAAAACATACAGTCGTGTTGATAATAACCTATGCATGCGTTCATACAGAAGTACTACAATAACAAAGCAGCCAGGCCACGTCGGTCACACCGGCCACACCGGCCACGCTGCTGTACTATGCCGGCTAATTACTAGGGCTGCCCTCTAGAAGTCGACGAGTCGAATCGTGAGTCGGAGACCCTTTAAGTCGACTGACAACAAACAGACAAAAGCTTACAGAATGCACAAGAACTTTAAGAATGTAAAAAGAGATTTTAATAATTATTAAAAGGGGAATAATAAATATATATTTAGGTTCTAGCTGGTCTATGACGCATGCTTGATAAAAAATTAAATCTACGTGACGTGCGCTGGCGGTTCACCGTTAAAGGGAGCTAAAGCTGTGAAGCTGAGAAACACGGTGGAACGATGTCTCAGAGAAAGTCTGGAGGAGCTTTTGAAGAAGAGAATCTGAACAGATTAAAGCTAATTCTGCTCGTCATTTAGTCAGACATCGAACACTGCTTCAAACCAGTGAGCTGACTTTCGTTTTAGACATAATGGCTGTTTGCGGTGAAGGAGAAACGGACCGAAGACGTTTGTTTTATTATAATTCCATTATTTTAGAACCTAAATTACAGATATTTTTATTTATTCGTTTACAGCTAAGATTATTTTTATTTAAAGATAAGTACAGTCGCTTAATATGCCTGCGATAAACGAGGAATAATTATTTCAGCGCAGGTGATATAATAATTAAACGGTTTCAGGTCTACCGTTCTCCTTTTCATCTGAAAATAATTTAAATATTGACTAATTTGGTTTTATTTAGGAGTTCATTATTTATGAGAGATGAAAGACGAAGGGTCATCCTACTGAAGAAGCTGTTAAAAGTGAAATTATAAAGACAGGCTAGAAGCGCTAACTTTAGCATAAATACGTGCTGCTGCCGAACGCTATACTCTGTAATTAAATCAGGCTCCAGATCGTTCATCATACGCCACGTCTCTTTTAGTTCAGTAATATGGTCCTGTGACTCTGCTGACTTTCTAAATGAGGACATCAGATCTGAACCGTATGCAGATTGATTTACTGATTACTAGATAATGTATATGGAGAAACACATGAACCAATAGTCGAATCGTCGGCCAGGACGGGAGAATCCGATTCGACTGGCAAAATTCGGGTACAGGCCTAATAACTACTGATGTTCAGAACTGATTAGGTTTATTAGAGGGGGCAAATGCAGCACTAATAACTAGTGTCTTATTTAAAGCAGCCAATTTCCTCCCACAGCCCCCTCCGCAAAAACACAGCGTTCATCTTTTTAAAAAACACCCAACAAAATAAACAAAATAAACAAAATAAGTAAAGTAAACAAACAACAGGGGCCGTGTTCTGGCACCTCACCCACAATACATTAATATGATAATAAGCACAGTACATTAACGAGGGTTACAGGGCAGGAAACAAAGCAGGGAACAGCAGCGTGTACACGCAGAAACACATTCCGCTGGAAATTCAGTGGGTAAACAGCCACGTTCCGGCCTCTTTCATCCGGCAAAATGCAAATGAGCTTAAAGCCACGCTAAGAGGGCAACAGCACTGGTAATTACCACAACTTACAAACCGCACCCCGCCTCTGCCAAAAAAAATCCCACAACACAAGCTTTAAAAACTTCTCTTATCCGCGATTTACTGTTCGGAATGTCTGGGAAATAAATAAATCCCCTCCTGCTCGGGAATAAACAATGCCGTTCCCAGCTGGCGTGTACCCTCCAATCTTTTAATCATCCTATCTGTGAGCTGTTCTCGGCCTCCTCCCGCCTGCTGCTGCTTTTAAGAGGAAAGCGTTCCCTCTTTATCCGAGCTGAGGACGCACATTCCAGCTATTCCGGTTCCAAGTTCGAACCGTCCAGGCAGTAGCAATTAACAGGGAATTGATTACTGCACATATGGGGACGGGATGGGGGCGTGAAGGGAGGTGGAGAGGGATCTCTCCGTTTACAGAACCGGACCTCATTTGGAAGGTGTAGGCGTTTGTTAATAAGGTCCGTAGGTGGACGGGAGCGGCGAACGTGCACCCGCCATATAAGCCTCTTCAAATTCTAGACCTGGTTTAAAGCAGGTACACATCTGCAGGGCCTACAGCACCGGCAACGAGTGGTTTAGCTCCACCCACTCAGCCTAGAAAAGTTTAGCCCCACCCATAAAGCCTAAAGCAGTTTAGCTGTGCCCATTTAGCATACAGCTATTCAGCCCCACCCCTCATTTATTCTACAGCAGTTTATTCAGTCTATAACAGTTTAGCTCCGCCCATTAAGCCTACAGCAGTTCAACCACAACTCTTCAGCCTACAACAGATAAACCCCACCCACTCAGCCTAGAAAAGTTTAGCCCCACCCATTCAGCCTACAGCAGCCACACCCACTCTGCCTAGCAGCTTAGACCCTCCCATTCAGCCTATAGCAGCTTAGACCTGCCCATTCGGTCTATAGCGTTTTAGCACCATCCATTCAACCTATAGCAGCGCATTCCATTCATCCTGCAACAGTTTAGCCCCGCCCATTCATTCTATAGACCTATCCATTCAGCCTGTAGCAATTTAGGTCCACCCATTCAGCCTAGAGTTGTTAAGCTCCACCCATTCAGCCTACAGTAACATATACCATTCAGCCTACACCAGCTTAGGCCCACCCATTCAGCCTACACCAGCTTAGGCCCACCCATTCAGCCTACAGCAGCCTGCCAATTCAGCCTACACCAATTTAGCTCTGTCCATTCAACCTACTGCAGCCTATTCCATTTAGCCTGGCAGCCTACAGCAATTTAGCTCCACCCACTATGACTGCAGCAGTTTAGCCCCACCCATTAGGCCTACAGCAGCCCCACCCACTTCATATAGAGCAGATAAGCTCCGCTCATTCAGCCTGCAGCAATTTAGCTCCACCCATTCAGCCTACAGCAGCCCCAACCTGTCTCCTAAGGATTTCGGTACCTGTATTACCTAAACCCACGCTCACTTTACCTTCAGGTCACTGCCATTCAACCGCATTCGGTTTATCCTGCGTCCACTCGGCCTGCTCGTATCAATCCAGAAGATCAGCTCCTTCCTGTAGTCGAAGTCTAGAGAGAGAACGTTACTGAGACCCTGCAGAGAGAGAGAGAGACAGAGAGAGAGAGAGACAGAGAGAGAGAGAGAGAGAGACAGAGAGAGAGAGAGAGAGAGAGAGAGACAGAGAGAGAGAGAGAGAGAGACAGAGAGAGA
>JAVGWN010000814.1:0-13470 GCA_034552555.1 Semaprochilodus insignis
CTCTCTCTCTCTCTCTCTCTCTCTCTCTCTCTCTCTCTCTCTCTCTCCTTTGCTGCCCTCTAGTGGTAACACTCTCTAATTTGGACCTTTTCTCGATCCACTACTTTGATACCTGTTGATTTCACAATAAGAGTATTGTTATAAGAACATAATGTAAATGGTTCAGGCTTGTTCAGGCTAATGAAAGTACTGTTGGTAGTCTTAAATTTATTAAGTCATACTTGCAGTATTATACTGTAATTCTAACATAGATAAAACATAAAAAAATTCTAACATACATCTGGTGACCTATGTAGCATTTTCTTGTTACCTGAAAAAAGTAAAAATATTGGTTTAAAATATAGTTAATATTAGTCTAACACAATCTGCCTTCGCACAAGAGACACAAAGTACTAAGTAGTCAGAAAAAACTTAAATATCCAAGTTTTGCAATTTTTTAAAGATTTTGTGCACATTTATTAGGACTTGACCCAAAAGTTTATATCAACTGAACTAAACAATTAAATAGTAAATGAGTGAAGTAATACAAACCGATGCTGTTAAACAACAAACTCATGAGCAAAGTAAAAAAAAAATAGAATGAACTGTTCTTAACTGCACTATTTTATTACACCAGCAAAATTCTAAATATATATATATATAGAGCACACTAAACAATAATGTGCTTAAAATGTACTTGCTGATATTAAAGTACATTTCTAGTACATCTATACATAATAGTATATTAATAAATATACTTTTAAATAAATATACTTTCACCTGGGACTGAGTTAAATAATAAATAGTGCAAGATGTCAAAACATACTCCATAAAAAATGCAATTTACATCCATTTTCAACACCCTGGTGATGAATGATAAAATGTGGTTCATAAACACTGATTTAATCAAATAATAGTTGTGGTTATTAAGTTTAATGACAATGATGTACATTTCATTGACTATATTTTTAAACTGCCACCATATACTCTTATACTTGTATCTACTCCCATTTTTACGCCACTCCTCAGACATTAGCACCTGAATATGAACTAAAATACAGCTACAATCTTGGTGGACTTCCTCTTCACTTACATTTCTAGGTTATTGTATAAAGTTTACATATACAATTTCCAGAATGTGAAACCCTAATCATCGGATTGTAGAGTAGGAACAACGGTGGACAAAGTACACAGACCATGTAGTTGAGTTAAAATAGAGACACCCAAGGTAAAATACTCCTCCAGTGTCAGTAGAAGTTCCTCCCTTTAGACCTCCACTGGAGTAAAAGTACTAAAGTATTTCCCTTCAAGTGTACTTAAGTATGGAGAGTAACAGGAGCATGATTTATTATGGCTCTAATGTCCTATTATCATTTCTGGAACAAGACTCTTAATCAGCTCAGTGTAGGTGAAGAGACTCTAGTGTCTCTCAGTCCACCAGTCTTTAATAGAAGCTCATTAATTAGTCTGAACACAAAATTGAAGGAAGTGCAAACACTCATATTTCCAGCATTGCCAGAACTTAATGTTTTTAGGTCTGTGGTTTCCCTCATCAGAATAAGAGTAAGGTACTTATTTAATAATCCAACGTTTAAGCCAATTATCCTTCTGGGTCGCAGAGCCTATCCCAGCGCTCATTAGGCAGAAGGCAGGAAAAACCCCAGACATGCGGCCAGTCCATCACAGGTCAGATACACATTCACACCTGTAGGAACAATTTAGGACATTCAATTCACCGGCCAGCTATCAAACCCAGACCCTTCTTGCTGTGAGGCGACAGCGCTACCCACCGCACCATCATGTCGCCCTTATTCAGTTTAACAGAAGCAGATATGTTCAGTATTTATTACATATTTACATTCCAACATTCCTTATGTAATAACCCCATATTTCATTCAAACTCAGAGACCGTTCCCAGGTTTATTGATTTCCTTCATATGAATATGATTGATGAGATTAAATGTCTGAGGCACACATGCATCTCCAGTGTAAGTGCAGGAACACGAGTGCACACACAGCTGAGCATATTTATGATTACGGTTTGTTATGTAAGTTGATGAAAACCTCTCAGCATTAGAAAGCAGAAGTTCAGCTACGGGTTTGGTGGAACAACGTTCCTGGGCACGTGCCATATTCCTTTCTTTAGCATTACCATGCGTCTTAAACATACATATTAGATGGATCCTGTAATCCTGTAAGCACATTGCAAACATTTCAGCTGATAAACAAATGTTTCTGGTAATTATATTCAACTATTATCATGCACGGATGCAAGTTCTGTTGGGAAGTACTGAGTGGCCATATTGGCTGAATAGCCATAATGCTTCTCAGATGGGAAGAGACACAGCTCGAGCTGTAGCACCGGTATGAAGTACCTAATTCACATATTTTTTGCACCATAAACATATAAATGTGGAGGTTATATTTGTGGAAAGTTCTTGTGACCATACAATTACATTATTTATAATTGTGACAGCCCTGAAATCCTCAGTGAAAATCTTTCTGCATACAGAATTTTGATTATACTGAAGTCCCAGTGTTTAACTTTGACAACTATATAAGTGTGTTTCCTTTCTACTTCAATATAAGCTTAGGAAATTAATTCCAAATATTTCCTAATGACTGTACTTGGTTGTGGTTCTTTAAGTACTAACTATATAACTCCACTATATTCTTACAATAGCATATTGTGACATATTACAATGTAATTGATATGACAAAGCTATGGTTAGCATATCGGCTAACTCTTTCCTGTCCTGTAAATAACCAAACAAATAACCAAAAGCACCAACGTGTGTGGGGCACCCAGAACTAGGACTGGCAACACTTGCTCTACTGATGGGGTGCTCAGTTCTGGTCCTCAAGATCTAGAGAACCCTCCAACCCAAATCTAACACTCCTGATCAAGACCTCCAGGAACAGCTGAATATCACAGCCAGGTGTGTTGGATCAAAACTTTCCAGGGTGGTAGATCTCCAGGACCAGCAACGAGCACCCCTGCTCCAGATTAGAATGAGAATCAGAATCAGAATCAGAATTAGAATTGCTCTGGGGTATTGTACATAAAGGCAAAAACCTGAAGACTATGGAGATTCTGAGTGATGGAATCAGATACGATAATCTGATTTCTCATTCAGTCTGAGCCTGAGTCTCTTTTCATCATACTGTTGGGTGATCCCCATGAGTTTTTCTATTCTATCCGATACCAAGTACAACCAAGGCTAATATCCCGGTACCAGTACCGAACCTATTACTTTAAAGCACATGATTTTTTAACAATGAAAAATGAAAAATTTGAACAAAATTATAACAGAACATTTAATTATTATTGTGGCTATTAAATAAACTTTCAGAAATTCTCTTTTCACTTTTTTTTAAATATAACTTCACTTAATAACTCAAAAACAAACAATTCTGTGTTCAACAACACTGAAATGATGTGTTTATGTTAACTGAAAATTCAGTACCTAAATGTGTATTCATCAGATCAACATTCAGATTAACTTTTTGTACAGCTACAGAGGAAGAAGGCGGAAGGAAAAGTACTTCCTATACTACACCATCATGGCAATGGCACCACTGGCTGCATTTTGTTTTTATTTATTTATTTTAAGAGATCGTTTACACATCTATCGAAATAAATAGAGAAATGATATCAATATTTTGGTGCCAGAATTGATTCTCATAAGTAAATGCCAGCATCGGAATTATGGATATGTGGGATATTTTAGTGTACTGTAAGATGTGTGTTGGTGTAGCTGTCCTTCCTTTTGGCTTATGTGAGCATAAAAACATTAACATGTCCAAACGAGAGAAGTGTGAAGTAAGCCCACCAATCACGTACAGCAATCACTTTGTGTTGAGCTTGTGTTGACCTGTTGGACAGAGCTTGGTTCTAGCTAATGGAACCTGTTCTCCTTCAGTGTTCTGTTCTTATGATCAATTGAATAGACGTCAGTGTCAGACTAATTAATGATCTTCTATTAAAGACTGGTGGACTGAGAGACACTAGAGTCTCTTCACCTAAACTGAGCTGATTAAGAGTCTTGTTCCAGAAATGATAATAGGACATCAGAGCCGTAATAAATCATGCTCCTGTTACTCTCCATACTTAAGTACATTTGAAGGGAAATACTTTAGTACTTTTACTCCAGTGGAGNAGGGCATAACAAAAGTGCAAAATTCCAAAAATGTTGTCATATAATGTTTATGTAGATGTTTATAATGTCACATAATGTTCTTATGAGGTTAAAGGCTAATAGCGTTTTAACTGCAAAGTTGAGAGGATGTTTTGAGGATTGCTCAGAGCAACATTCGGAAAATGTTTTATGGATGTTAGTGAGATCTCAGATGACAGAACGTTGTTCGAGAACGTTCTCCAGCCCTTAGAAACAACATTCTGGGAACCAAAAGAAAACTTCCCAAAGAAACCATTAATGCAACATTACCTTTCACATTCTCAGAACGTTTACAGAACAAATCACTTCTAGCTGGGAAGGCAATACAAACTACTGAGGACATCAATCTCATTTCTATTAACAGAACTTACAAAAGCTAGGGTTGCCAAATCACCCGTCAGGCAGCGTAAAGCATCTGAATAGGTGGTACTACCATTAAATGGTGAGGTTTCTTGAGCCAGAAGGTTATTTCACAAAAAGCAAGGTTTCTGAGTAAAGCAGGATTGTTTATGCCACATGTTGAGGGCTTTCTAACTGATTTAATATTTAATTAATAATTAGTAATTAATAATCAATATTTAATATTGATTTTAATCTTAAATTACCTGGCGAAATGAGAAGCTACTCGTCCAGAGCTGGCTAAATCTCTCATATCTGGTGCTCATGTGAACTGGTGCATGTTCCAGGTGTATCCTCAGCGATGACCAGCAGGAGCTGTTTGAGAGAGCTGCACGTCACTGTAATAAGTTCGCCAAGCTCATCCCCATGTCTTTCGTTCTTGGTAAGGCAACCCGAAACAGATCCACATGAAACTTTCCATCAAAACCTTAATGAGGCGCACTGAACCTTCATAGACTCAAGATTTGAGTAAGACATACAGTGTAAAAAGTGCAACCTAACAAAATGATCTGCAACTGAAGAGATTTTCTCATCTTAAATAATTACTTTGATGGAATGAAACTCTGTTCGAGGAGGTTAAGTATGTGAACCTAGTTCACTTGCTAGTTTTTAAGTTGGACCATCAAAACACTTTTTACAGTGTACCATTATCTATAACAACAAATGATATAATAATACCTAATAAAATAAGGCTTCGTGTTTGCTGCTACTACTGTTTCAAACTGTGCAATGCACTTTACTCCATGTTTATAGAGGGGAGAAAATGCATGGTCTTTGATTTATTCCCCAGCATAAAATTTGATATTTGATAACTCATCTACTTTTTCGATTAGTTTAGAACTTAGATTATAACCTCCATACAATTTCTAATAAAGTTTCAAAGAAAATGTTTTAATATAAGGTTGAAAGAATGTTTTCAAGAACGTTTAAAGACCAACAAATCACTTTTTACAGTGTACCATTATCTGTAACAATAAATTATATAATAATAACTAATATAATAAGGCTTCATATTTGCTGCTGCTGCTGCTGTTTCAAACTATGCAATGCACTTCAGGCCACGTTTATAGATAACAGAGAGTCATACAGTCTCAACCTGTATCCTGAAACCTCAACATCAGGCTCTACTAGACATTACTCAACACCACCACATGCTTTGAGGTGTGTGATAATTTAGGCATGCAATTATTAGCACCATGCTAACTGGTGTGGTATGTGCTTCCATTATTTGATAGCTATGTTAGCCTTGTAGCTCCAGCACAAACCTAAAGACACTACACATGTCTTGGATGATGGGAAGGAGGGATTTGTTAGTAAGGGGCAAACTGAGCGAATCAGAGTTTCCACCAAACTACTGCCATTGTTGAATTTAACTTTGTTGAAGTGTATAAAAGTGCTCATTCAAACTTCAGTACCTGATCTGATTGCATTTTCCAGGGTTCTACATCACCCAGGCCTTCCAGCGTTGGTGGGGTCAGTACACCAGCTTCCCGCTGCCCGATAACCTGATGATGGTGGTGTCCGGGAACGTCCATGGCACAGATGAGCGGGGTCGTCTCCTGAGGCGGACGCTGATGAGATATGCCAACCTCTCCTCCGTCCTCATCCTGCGCTCCATCAGCACACGTGTCCACAAACGCTTCCCTACACTACAACACATAGTGGAGGCGGGTAGGTGATTCAGGACTTGGTATTCTGATAACTGCAGAATTATCGTTTTGACAGTAATCCGTTTACATGCAATTGTGTATTCAGATAATAGAGAAACTCCAGGTCTACGTGAGCCAGGCGGTAATTGGATTTATGCTTTGCCACCGGCAGAATAAGACACAATGTAAAACTCAAACTTCATGTTGTGGCTTTTTTGTAAAACAGATTTACCCTAGTGGAACATATGAACATACTGTACATCATCCAAACCAGTGATATTCAACCCTGGTCCTGGAAGCACCGTGCCCTGCAGGTTTCAGTGCTCTCCCTGCTTCCAACACACCTGATGCAACTTATCAGCTCATTAACAAGTCAGAGGTGTGTTAAAGCCGGGAACCCACTAAAATGTGCTGGGCGGGTGCCTTCAGGACTGGGGGCTGAGAAACGCTGTTGTAGACCATATAGAATATTTAAATCCTTCATTTAATCAAGCATGTATTTTTAGCATCGCTCCAAAAGTGGTTTGTTGCCATTACGCAGGTGCTGTGTTAAATACTGCTTGCCGTTTCCGAGACAGCACTTTCACACATGAGCAGACTGAGAAAAAGGGGTGAAATTCAGCTCTCTACATCAGATTTCTAATCAAGCTTTTAGACCTTAATCTGATCTAAGAAACTGAAGTATGCTGTCCACATGACCACTTCAGTAATCAGGACCATTAAGTGCATGCAAACACACTCAACATTTCCAAAGTAAGGGATCACATCTGATTATTATCTGAAGGGAGAAATCATATCTTATGTGGTTTTTGACATACAGTACCAGTCAAAAGTTTGGACACACCCATTTAAATGGATGTTGTAATCTTAAAGACTCTGCAGGCTTACACTGAACAGTTCCACCTGATGAGATGTCTGAAACAATATTTATCCTGATATACCACATATACTCTTGATGTACCACAGTATTATATTTCTCCATATGTCCACCTCTAATTTAGTGGCGTAAAAACTGCACGGTGTAAAGGCTCTAGTTCTCCTTTCAGTTTAGTGAATATTCATGATGGACAGACCAATAGAATCGCCCCGAAACTGCTTAGAAATAAACCTTGCTCTATCAGACTCCACTGCAGGTTAAGAAAGCTGTTTTATCCTCCGGTAAAGTTCCCTCATTTTGGAGGTGTTTAAGGTGGACTGTATAATTCCATGAGAGCTGTTTTATAGTTTGGTGTCTTCACATTTATTCTACAGTAAAGCATTAAGATAAACATAAGGAGAACCTGCTATGTCTAAACTTTTGACTGGCACTGTATCTGTCAGAAACCATCTGAGCAAGTCTATTTAAGAGCACGGTTTGAGAGAAATGTGTTGGCTGCACAGTGTAAATTCATGTCCATAAGTTTCTCTTAGCTTCTTAGCTCTACAGCTAAACTAAAGAAGTAAATGTCAGACAATTTGGCAGTTGTGTAAATGAGAAAAGTCCATGTGCTATACATTCAAAACAATAATGATAATGGCAAATGCTTTGCGTTTAGAGGAAAGGTGCAAAACAGGACAGAAGTTTAGACACAGCTACTCAGAAGGTTCTCCTTATGTTTCTTAATACTTTAGAATAAAAGTGAAGACATCAAACTACAAAATACCACTCATGGAATTATACAGTCCACCTTAAACACCTCCAAAATGGAACTTTACAGGAGCCTGAACCAGCTTTCTTAACCCGCAGTGGAGGCTGATATAACCTCAATTTTAGGCCAATTCTATTGGTCTGTCCATCATGAATATTCACTAAACTGAAAGGAGAACTAGAGCTTTTACACTGTGCAGATTTTTTTTTTTGCCCAACTAAATATATATTAGAGGTGGAGATATGGAGAAATATAATACTGTGGTACATCAAGAGTATATGTGGTATATCAGGATATGTACTGTTTCAGACTCTCATCAGTTGGAGCTGTTAAGTGTAAGCCTGTAGAGTCTTTAAGATCACCAACAACATCCATTGAGTTGGGCGTGTCTAAACTTATGACTGTTACTGTACGTCACAGCTGCGTAAAATAACGTCACTGCCTTGAACATAGGATTTATGACTGAGGAGGAACTGAAAACTCTCAATCATCTGTACTCGGACTTCAATAAATACTGGATGCCTCTGACATGGTTCGCAAACCTGGCTTCGAGAGCCAGACAGGAGGGACGAGTGAAAGATGACATCGCTCTGAGGCTGCTGATGGACGTGAGTGTGTTTACACGGAGACTCAGTCTCTTTCATTGTCAGCTAGAACTTTCCTGATTACAAAGGTCCGACTGAACGAGGAACTGAGACTTAGTGATGGGGGGCTGATTCCGAGTTTATTCTTCAACTCCAGCATGTCTGGAAATTTGAGGTGAAATGCTGGGAGTCGGCTCTTTAACTAAACCGACTCCTGTGTTTTTCCATTTTGGCAGTTTCCTAGTCAGATTTCCGTTCCACCTTAAATGGCTCTGCTGTTACATTCTGACAAAGACACAACAATAAGGTAACTGCTGCATCACTTAAGGTGGACTGTATAAATCAAATATTTTGCCAGTTTCCTAGTCAGTATTCCATTCCACCTTAAATGGCACTGCAGTTACATTCTGACAACGACACACCAACAAGGTAACTGCTGCACTTAAGGTGGACTGTATAAGTCAAATAAGACATCAGGATGTGAAATAAGGTGAATTTTAATCTAGCTACTCAAAAGTGGATAAACTAAATTTAGGACGACTTAATCTCTGCTGTAGCTCTCTAAAGTAAAGTGGAGTCGACGAGTCGATTCCATCAAATCCAGTAGCAGGAGTCCAGAGTCAGAATTGATTCCAGGCACCTGGAGATGTGCATCACTAAAGAGACTAATTTGAGTCAATGGCAACACTGATGATTAATGATTAGTCTAGCCAACTCATAATGAAATAAAACAGGTATATTTTTTGAAACACTATTTTATTTTAAACGTATTTCTATAATTAAATACGAATTTTAAAATTGATTGTGTGGCAGAAAAAAAGAAAATATAAACTCCTAAGGTAAAGTAAATTAAATAAATAAAAAGTAAAATATCTAGTAATTAAAAATAATAAATCACATTTTTTATTTTTTGTGTTTCACTCTTTCATGTAGAGCTTAGAGTTTATTTTAGTCGTCCTCAGGAGGGGATGTTCTCCGTAGCTTAACACAAAGTGACTTGTTTTGCAGTTTGACAAACAGACAGTTGAGACATGTGGGGCTTGAACTTTGAAGTTGGGAGAAAATCACTGAATTTCAGGGTTTTTTTTTTAAACTTTGTTTTACAATAAATTTGACATTAACGACTTNGCTTAACACAAAGTGACTTGTTTTGCAGTTTGACAAACAGACAGTTGAGACATGTGGGGCTTGAACTTTGAAGTTGGGAGAAAATCACTGAATTTCAGGGTTTTTTTTTTAAACTTTGTTTTACAATAAATTTGACATTAACGACTTCTGTGTTGTCTGTCAGGAGCTGAATAAGTACAGGGGGAAGTGCAGTATGCTTTTCCACTATGACTGGATCAGCATCCCGATGGTTTACACCCAGGTAAAGCAACGTTTATGAGGAACTTCGGGACAATTAAAGATTAAAACTGATTTACAGTCACTGTCAGGGGGATTGGGAAGCTTGTAAATCTTCCTAGTGACTCCAGATTACACTCCAACCACACTACTCCTGTCTTCCTCTCTGCTCTAACTCAACTCTTTATATTATAACTTTATATTTTATATATTTTATCATCATAAAATAATATGTTTTAATAAAGCCAGCCAGGCGAAGTCTATTCCTTTCTGCCATAATGGATTATTGCTCTCACACATATTACTGCTTGTGAAGAGTAGCCCAAAATTAGGGTTAATAAAAAAAAAAAAAAAAAGACCCGCTGTGCCCGCTGACTGACCTGTCTGTTTTCAGGTGGTTACTTTGGCCGTGTACTCCTTCTTCGCTTTCTGTCTGATCGGACGCCAGTTTGTAAAACCAGAGAGAGCCGATGAACACAAAGTTCACGTGGATCTGTACATCCCTGTCTTCACACTCCTGGAGTTCTTCTTCTATGCAGGCTGGCTGAAGGTTTGATTTGAACCCGTATAACCCTCAGATCGCCCTGTGTAGGAAGTTTTCATGGTTCTATAGTTCATTCAAATTGATATTCTAAAGTTCATAAATTAGGAAAGAGTCAACATTCACACATAACACACCCATACATAGTGTTTCTAAGTTCACCCTTTATAGTCCCTATAAACAAACAAACAAACAAGCAAGCAAGCAAACAAACAAACAAACAAACAAGCAAACAAACAAACAAGCTGTTGAAATGGTAATGTTAGAGCAGCACATACAGCATATGAGGAAAAGATAAAGAATGAATGGATTTCTTAATAAACGACTGAGTTAACATTTTATTAATATCACAGTTTTTCCACTGTCTTTCAACACTTCTTATGTAGGTCGGCGAGCTGATCATCAACCCATTTGGAGAAGATGATGACGACTTTGAAACCAACCAGCTCATCGATCGAAACATTCAGGTTAAACAACAGCGTTAAACTAGATATGCTTTTCCTGAAATACGGCAGACAGACAGAGACAGGCAGACAGAGACAGGCAGACAGATAAAGAGACAGGCAGACAGATAAAGAGACAGATAAAGAGACAGACAGACAGACAGATAAAGAGACAGATAAAGAGACAGACAGACAGACAGACAGATAAAGAGACAGACAGACAGATAAAGAGACAGATAAAGAGACAGACAGACAGAAAGATAAAGTAACAGCTAAAGAGACAGACAGACAGATAGAGACAGACAGACAGATAGTGACAGACAGACAGACAGACAGACAGACAGACAGATAAAGAGACAGACAGAGAGACAGACAGAGAGACAGACAGACAGATATAAAGTTATACTCAGACACAGACATACGGGAAGACAACTAGGTAGACAGACAGATCTATGGATGGATGGATGGACGGATGGACGGATGGAACAGTTACCTGTCTCTGCATTACAGGTCTCCATGCTAGCTGTGGATGACATGCATCAGAATCTTCCTCCTCTGGAAAAAGACAAATACTGGACAGAGAAGAAATTCAGCCTGCCCTTCGGAGCAGCCAAACCCATCTTTATGGGCTCCACGTATGACATGAGGTAAAGCTTTTACATAAACTCAGCCACTCCACTACATACACAACCAGTCTAATATCTTACTGTCTACTCCACTACATTCACCAAACCTGTCCTTCCTTTTGGCCTGTGTGTGCGCTCATAGCCTATCCCATCGCTCACCGGGTACAGTGCAGGAAACACCCTGGACAGGCCGCCAGTCCATCATGGATCTTAAGTTATAGATCTTAAGAAAATATTCACCATGTAAATGTAATCTGTGCGCAAATAATGAATATTTATTATTATACGAGCAGATGGTTGTGATCCTGTAATAAAAGTTATCACTGTAATCACAGTGTTGTTTAGGTCTCGTATAGAGATCTCAAATTCGTATAATCTTAGAGGTTAGAGAAGTGAGAAGCTCCTCCCATTCCATTTTCACTTTGCATTGTGGGACAATAGTGTCCATCGTTACCACACTCAAAAACTGTGGACTTTTGAATGTACTCAACTTTCTCCATGTCCACCAGAGTGGTCCTAATCTTACATAGTGCAGCTTTAAGATATTTCTTACCTATAAAGTTACAATTCTGAATATGCAACGAACGTTCTGTTGTTGCTACTGTAACCTGAAACCTTCTTAAGGATTAAACTCAAAGGATCAAACTTAAACTGTTTCACTTACCTGTCTTGTATTTACCAGGGAAATTGATGATGAGGCGGAGGAATCCGCCCCCAGCTACCAATTCCCATTGCTGCCGGTCAGCGTATGGCCACCTGCTCCGAAAAAGCAGAAGAAGAATCGGAGACTGTCCTGCTGCACTAAGACAGCGAACTCTAAAGACAGGACAGATAAAACAGACACAGAGGCCGTCAAGATCATCTCAGCTAAACCGTGCGTGTGTGAACAGCAGCAGCCTTACATGGAATCCATGGAGAAGTCTCAGTGTGTGGTCACCTTGACTGAGGCTGAAAAAGAGCAACAGGCAGATCACGACACTACAAACAAGTCTGTGGAATGATCCGACCTTCTACAGCCTCCCCTAATTTGGCGTTTCTATCAAATTCAGCACATAAATGGAAATAGCACAGTTTTCATTAGCACACGTCTCCAGCTAAATACTCACATGTATTAATCCATGTATTTAAAAGCCCTGCGTGTTCCGCTCCACTGCGCACAAACACCGTGTATGTGGTTGTTTTCATTCTGTCGCTTGTTTCTCCAAAACCTTCTTTAATAAATGACTGCAGGTAATTTCAGTTCTGATATATGATGATTTATGAATGCCACTATTGCTTTGGTCAAACAAACTATTGCTACAGGGTCGAAGCACATCTGCATAATGTTTAGCTTATTCTAGTAGGACCTTTCTATGGAAGCCCATTTCCACCAAGCATAGAAAAAAAGACCTTATAGTAAGTCATAATTTTGAAATAGTAAGCGATAATTTGAGATAGCAAATCGTAATTATGAGACAGTAAGCGATAATTTTGAGATAGTAAGTCATAATTTTTAGATAGTAAGCGATAATTATGATAGTAAGTGACAATTATGAGATAGTAAGTCATAATTATGAGATAGTAAGTCATAATTATGAGATAGTAAGAGATCATTTTGAGATAGTAAGCGATAATTTTGAGATAGTAAGTCATAATTGAGATAGTAAGTCATAATTATGAGAAAGTTATAATTATGAGATAGTAAGTCATAATTATGAGATACTGCATGGGCTTTTTTTTTTTCATTAAGTGGTGGAAACGGTCTTCCATATCTTTCAGACACAAATAACATCACGTCATGTATTTTGTATCAGGGTGGATGATCTGGCAAAAATATAATATCATGAAACTTATAGACTTTTCTTTTTCACAATACGCATATATCATATCATGATATTTTGACACAGACACAATGCATTTCTAGTGTCCGATTTAAAAACTACCATCAAATTCAACTAGCAATATTAAATTAACTATCCAATTAAACATTACTAGATCTGCTCTCGGTTTTAAATGAAGCTTGCCATTGGTCAGTGTTCCTTAAGTGTTGACAATCTCCACAATGTGCTCAGAAAATAATATTGTTTATCATCATAATAATAAAATATCTTCCTCTCTAA
>JAVGWN010000815.1:0-13468 GCA_034552555.1 Semaprochilodus insignis
TGTTCTACCGTAGCACATATTTATCAGTAGCTCCGCCCATAAAACTCCAGGTAGAGTATTCCGAAAGCCTGAATCTCCTTATCAAAAACACTACCTGAAGTCGGCTCTGGTTCAGATTTCCCAGTTCCACCTTAAATACCACCATTCTGGTGTCCAGCTTCTTATTTGCCACCTTAAATGATGCGGTCATTATTATAATGCCTCAAGCTTCAGACTGTAACTGATGCCTTATTTAAGGTGGAATGGGAACACTGGAACGAGAAGCTGGCGAATATCCATATTGGAAAATGTTTTCCGGAATTGGGAGCATAATGGGAATGTTGTGATGGTCTAAATCAGCTGATCAGGGGGACGTAGCGGTTGTTAGTCTGGGACTGAACTGAATTAGAAGGCGAGAGCTTGTGGTGCAGTACATTCGGTTTCCTGGTGCACCATAGGGTTTTATTGGGGGACTACTTTTTGCCACACAGCGCCCTGCAGCATGTATCCCTCCACCAGGGGTGGAGTTTAAGGCTGAGACCTTCTCAGAACTATCGTAAACAGCCTCTCGGACATCAGGCAGCGCATTCAGAACCACCTCATGTAGGAGCTTTCTGTGAGGGAGCTTTTAGAAGGGATGTCTGGTTACCTTCACCACCACTGAGAGCAGCTCTGACTCTATACAGGAAGTGGAGGACGCTTAGACCCATCTCCTCAACAGCAGCAAGCAGACCGGTGCCTAAACCTGCTGGACATACAGTGGGTTTCAATGTAAACCGAGCCTGCATTGTGCCCCTGTCCGCATGCCGCCGCCGCTCCGCTGGAGAGATTTAGGTCTTTAGCATTAGAACAGAGCTGGGTCTAGACTAAGCCGGCCGGTCAGGACAGACTTAATGACCCCTTACGCATATCTATAAGCACCTGCTGGGCTTTCTAAAGCGCTAATCTCTCTCTCCCTCTCACACCCAACACCCTCACCTGGACCTCGTTTCTGTCCCGGGGGGTGTGAAGAGATTTGGGGGCATTGTCTTTCGGTTCTCCTGCTGCTCACGTACACAGATTAACCCTTCCACATGGCCCTCCTAGATTCCCAGACCACGCAGGAGACATAAACCATGGGGCTGCATCCCAAATTGGGCTTCTCCGTGTTCCCTAGGTAGTGCACTTCGTCTGAACCGGGTCAGAGGCCTCTACAGTCTAAGAAGTGCGCTACGTAGCGAGAGGTGCCGTCTGAAGCCTTCAAGCAGGCAATGCTAGCTCGGTGTAGAAGTGACCTATGTAGTGCACTACATAGGGAGCAGAGAGCCGTATGAGAGGCAGGCTCAGGATCCCCTACATTGTAATCAGAGCTGGAGGCAACAGTTTGCTTAAGATACGATGCACTGGTACGTGCCGTTTACTATCCCACTGGACCCGAAACGAACCGGTTTGACGTCTTGCAGGCCCCTGTTCTGAATCTGTTACCACCTAGCCGCTATAAGCAAACAGACCTAGTCAGTCCTATATATGCTAATGCTAATACCTGAAATGAAGACCAGTTTAAGCAGTGTATCTATATATGCTAATGCTAATACCTGAAATAAACACCAGTTTAAGCAGTATATCGATATATGCTAATGCTAATACCTGAAGTAAAGACCAGTTCAAGCAGTATATCTAGATATGCTAATGCTAATACCTGAAATAAGGACCAGTTCAGGCAGTGTATCTATGTATGCTAATGCTAATACCTAAAATAAGGAACAGTTCAGGCAGTGTATCTATCTGTGCTAATGCTAATACCTGAAATAAAGACCAGTTCAGGCAGTGTATCTATGTATGCTAAAGCTAATACCTAAAATAAGGAACAGTTCAGGCAGTGTCTATCTATGCTAAAGCTAATACCTGAAATAAAGACCAGTTCAGGCAGTGTATCTATGTATGCTAATGCTAATACCTGAAATAAAGACCAATTCAGGCAGTGTATCTATCTATGCTAATGCTAACACCTGAAATAAAGACCAGTTCAGGCAGTGTATCTATCTATGCTAATGCTAATACCTGAAATAAAGACCAGTTCAGGCAGTGTATCTATGTATGCTAATGCTAATACCTGAAATAAAGACCTGTTTAAGCAGTATATCTATCTATGCTAATGCTAATACCTGAAATAAAGACCAGTTCAAGCAGTATATCTAGATATGCTAATGCTAATACCTGAAATAAAGACCAGTTCAAGCAGTATATCTAGATATGCTAATGCTAATACCTGAAATAAAGACCAGTTCAGGCAGTGTATCTTTAAAAACGTCGAGCTTTATTTCAGGCCTCGTTAAATAAACTCCACACAGTGAGCGAGAAAGGAACTCATTTTACACAAATGTTGTGGGCACGGTGCTCCTACGAGAAGCAGTATCAGACAACATGGCCTAAATTATCCAAGCGTCATTCACAGCAGTCACTTTGCAGGCAGGAACTGAATTAGGGCATGCTGAGGTAACAGCAGGCCGGCGCAGTTGCTAGCTATACAGTGAGTAGGGGTTCGATGCCCCGGCCGGGCAGCCAGGGTCTCCTGTCTATGTGGGGGGTTAGCATGTTCTCCCTGTGTTTACTTGGGATTCCTCCCAAGTTGGAGACACCGTATCCCCCCCTAGGTGTGAGTCCACCCCGTGATGGACTGACAGCCTAGCCCTGGTGTTCCCTGGACCCGGCGGTGGAGGAGCGAACTGAACCGAATTCAGATCTGTTCCTGAGAATGCTAATAAGTTAGCGATAAAGACTGGGATGTCATCAGACAGTGACGGTGGGGTAGATGGGCTCCGTGTGCATGGGCGCCTGAGGGAAGGGTTGTCCGTGCGGCTGCCCGAACGCGGAGCGACTGTCCAGGAAGGCTGGTGCCATCAGCATGGTGTGCTCCGGAGGCAGTGGGTAGTTCAGGAAAGGCTGGTAGAACTGCGGCGCCCCCTGGTGGAGCGGAGGAGGAGCAGGGACGAAGGGCTGCGGCTGCGGGACCGGAAACGGGTGCGGTCCGGCGGACCCAGCGGTGGAGGAACGCGATGGGGTGGAGCTGTTGGGGGATGGGCCGATCACGGGCTCCAGCAGGCTGGTCTGGGCCGGGGGCGTCCCGGCGGTGGGCTTGGGCTTCACGCAATGGCAGCAGCAGATGGACACCACGGTCCCCAGTAGGACGAAGGACAGGAACGCGCCCACCACGATGACGAACGGCAGATAGGTGGGAACTGGAGGAGGAAAGATGGAGAGGAAGATTTAGGACAGGACGTCAGGTTAAATCAGGGAATTTAGAAGAAAACAACGTCACACGTGGTAGATATTGACGTTCCTAGCTTGGGAAAGCCATGAAGAACAGGTTGAGCATGTCCCTTGTCGAACATCTCTTCTCTATTCGGGACGTCCCAAGTCCTCGGATGACGGGACACTGTCTCCTACAAGCTAATATTAATACTACTGGAACATTATTAAACATTAATTCCAATATTTTGATATTACTGCGTTCTACGTTTACTGCAAATTTCCTGCATTTTCATGAAATCTCTTCTGCTTGTGCATTTCTGTAAAGTTTACAGAATTATTTTATTTTTAGGAGCCGATTTGCCTGTAAAGTACTGCAAATTCTAAAGTACTTTAAAAACCATAAGGGACTTATGATTTATGATTTGTTTAAATTTGACAGCAGACTCTTTATGTGTGTCTGTAATTTGCTGTGTATTTTTACTGTAATTTACAATAATTTACAGAAAAAAAATTATATTTACAGTAAGATCTAGTTCACTGTGACTGTATTCCATAATCACTGACGCCGGGCCAGTACATTTCTGTAAAGTTTACAGCAAATTCTGTACAGCTGTAATTTACAGTTATTTGCTGGCAGCAGTGATGTAAAAAAAGGTTTACACTAAAAACACTGTACATTGTAACACACTTGTTTACGGTGACCGCATGCTGTAGTTACCGATTGTATTCCAGGGCACTTCTGTAAAGTTTACAGCAATTATTTTTACAGAATATGCAGATTTACTGTAATTTACAATTGTTTGCTGGCAGCAGTGCTGTACGATGTTTACGGCAAGACACTGTAAAGTGAAACCTGTTAGTTTACTCGATTCTACTAATTTATTTAACTCTGAAGTTTACATAATTCTATAATCACTGTACTTTCGTCAGATTTTACTGCTGCCAGTCATGTGCACTTCTGTAAAGTTTACAGTAATTTCTTTACGGTTTATAATTTGTGTTGTATATTTAAGAGTCACTGTAAATCACAATTCGCTGGTTCCCATTAAAGCTGACTCGCAGTGTCATTTACAGTGATTTACAATTTACAGTTCCTGCTTTTTCGTCCGTTTTTTAAAACCCTCATTAAGGCTACACACTAAAGACTAGGTGTAACAGCACTGCAGTTTGCTCCAATGCCCGGCCCAGGATTCCAGCCTCCACTGCATTCCCAACTCATCCCAACTTCACTGCAAACCGTTCTGTAAAATTCGTACACTGTAAAATTACAGAGCAGCTTTAAACACTGAAGGCACTTCCAGACTCTTCCCACTGCAACACTTCCGACTCACCTCCTTGCTGCAGAGTCCGAACTCCCTCGTTATCCCCGTAGGTCTGCTCCGTGTCGCACGTGCTCTGGTCGAGGCGCGCCACCGGGGACGAGCAGCAGTAGCGCATGGTGCACGTTCCGCAGCAGTAGCGCGCGTCCCCGCCGTCGTGGCGCTCGGGGCAGCGGAATCCCGGGAAGCTGCCCCAGCCGTGGCAGTACTGACCCGCGGCGGCGCACGCAGGCGGCGTGAGCGCGCACAGCAACGCCAGGAGCGCGCACGCAAGTCGCGAGAGAGCCATCTGAAGGAGGAGAAGGGCGAGACAGAATCGGGGCTCGGAGCGAGCGGCAGGGTTTTATTCACCACAGCAGGCCACGCCCCCCCACGCGTTATCTGCCAATGCAAACAGACTTGCTGTAAGGGGGAGGGGGCGGGGCCTGAAGGTGTTAGGGGTCCTGATGGCTGCAGTAATAATCAGGTTGTAACTTAATTAAGTGCAGTAATAATGATTTGGATGGCAAAATGTGTTATTATCATTAATAGCTATATTATATAACCTGATGTACGTTCGACATACTGTATATTACCATATATACATATATATCTCCAAATCGGCCATTTTCATATATGGGACAAACTTATTCAGCTTACTCAAACCAAGATACGTAACATGTATATGTAATACATAAGGTTTGTTTTGCGAATGGCGTATACTTCTAGGGTTATTTATTCCGATTTTTTGACTATATATATATATGTAGTAGCTGTATAGTAACTTTAAAAGAGAGAGTTAAACTTAATGTAAAAAAATTGTTTTTTATTGAAATGATTTTTAAGCATCATCAAATTTTGACACAACGTAAAGTAGCTACCGTGACGACATCATGTAATCAAAGAAATTGAGATATATATATTCTTCCACATGTATGATCCACATATTGTGCCTATATGTTTAATGCTTGATACTTCCAAATATATTTGAAGTATACACATGAGCCTTCATGATACATGTGTATATCACTGCAGTTGGCACTAAACCGCATATCTTCGAAATTAGAACTTACAGAATAAAGAAAATGGGGAAAACAAACAAACAAACAAACAAACAAAACAGAAAAAGGGAAAAAAAGGAAAACTTTATTTTTAACTTTAATTTTTTTACCAGTAATTTTACAGATACTGTATATGTGCTGAAGTTTTCATGAACACTTTTCTGCTTGTGCATTTTTGGGCACCTATACAGTAATTTCTATACAGTTTCACAAAGAATTTACTGTATAGACAAAGTGCTGTACATTGTATATGCTGTAAACCTGTGTCTGCAGTAAGGAACTGAAATTTCCTTTAGAGTTTATAGTTTATAGTTTTTTAGAGTGAATTTCTTTAGAGTTTAGTGAAATTCGCTGAATATGTAGCTGTAATTTACAATCGTTTACAATCGGGGGCTTCTTTCTTTTCTCTCCTTAATGGATTATTATCAGTGAATTTCTGTAAAGCTGCTTTGAGACACCATCAGCTGTAAAAAGCGCTATATGAATAAATTTGATTTGATTTGAATTAGATTTACTGTACGAAGTATGTTCTTGTGAATTCAGTCTATAATTACTATTTCTACATCATATATCCAGATATACGTGAAGTATACGCATGAACGTTCATGACACATGTGCATGTACCTTTACAGGAGATGGAAATAACTTTATCTGTTTAATGTACGTCAGTGGAATCAGAGTTATTACCAGGTCGTCTGGGGTCACTTTTATTGGTCCATTCGTTATGAAATGTACACACAATGTAAAGCACAACATGCGTTTTCAAATTTGGTCAAAAACTGAATAAGGACGTTAATGATAACAGCATTATATGGTCATACATGTCCAGTCCTGAAGGGGAAAGACCTGTGCTCCGTTGCATTAGATGACTTCTGTCTTAAGAAGTGTCTGGATCTCCGTTCTTTGGGTGGGTGGGGGCGGTGGTGGAGGGGGCGCTGGAGGTGGGCCTAATCAGATGGGCTGTAGATAGTTACATTCCTGTATTAATTTCCTATAGAATCAGTCAAAGAACAGCAGCCTGTCTCACGTTCTCCTCACCTATCACACCTGAACATGATCTGAACCTGGTGTCCAGTGCAGGTGAGCTGAGCTGCAAAGTCTGTCTGCAAATGTGAATCCAGAACCTCTAATTATACGGTCATCATGTCTTATAACAGAGGTTACTTAGTATGCTAATTAACTGTTCTCACCCCCCAACCCCCGTGTTTACCCCCGACACAACCCCCCACTGCCCCTCCCCTCCACTCAGAGTGAACAAACAGCAGCGGCGTTCTGCAGCGTCTGGAGCCGCCAGGAATGTGTGTGTACGTGGAGGTTAGAGGTTACAGTGAGAGAGACAGTGTGGCAGTGTGTGTGTGTGTGTGTGTGTGTGTGTGTGTGTGTGTGTGTGTCAGTAAGTGTGTATGTGTGTCTGTGTGGCTCTGTTTATTTTATCACAGTCTGAGTGATCATCTGACTGTCCTTACGCACACACACACACACACACACACACAAGTATACACGCGTGCATGCTTATACAAACACACACACATACTAATGCATACACACATACACATGCACACATACACACATATACTAATACATACATATACACACATACATACACACACAGACACACATATATATACACACCTACTACTACACACATACATACACACACACACACACACATATATATACACACACATACTAATACATACATACACACACACACACATATATACACACACCTACTACTACATACACACACACACATACTAATACATACATATACACACATACATACACACACACACATATACTAATACACACACATATATATATATACACACCTACTACTACATACATACACACACACACACACACACACACACACACACATATATACACATCTACTACTATACACACACACACATATATACACACATACTAATACATACATACACACACACATATACTAATACACACACACACACACATACTGTATATATACATACACACACACACACTAATACATACATATACACACATACATATACACACACACATATACTAATACACACACTCACACATATATACACACATACTACTACATACATATACACACATACACACACACACACACACACATATACTAATACACACACTCACACATATATACACACATACTACTACACACACACACACACATATATACACACACATACACATACACACATAAATACACACACATACACACACACACAGTCTGACTGTTGCACTGATATTACACACACTTTACTGTGTTGTTAAATTTGTGTATTTGTATTTTTGGGTTCAGGAATACTCCAGAATTCCTAACAAGCTACAGCCCCATTTCCATCAACGCTGGGATGCTGTGTGTGTGTGTGTGTTGGTGCTGTAACAAAACAAGCAAACTAATGAAACTAACAAGCAAACAAGCAAACTAGCATTGTCTAACCAACAAATGGACACAACAACAACAGTAATAATCTTTCCTCCGTTTGTTATGATCGTATTGTTAGTATGTCCCACGCGTGGCCATACTCTAGACCGGACTACACTGTAAATATATGTGTTGTATGTCCACACTCGTGTTCCGGAGGGATGTTCTAGAACCCAGGCTGAAAGTCTGATTATTTGCCGTCTCTCTTAGTGCGGCTCTCTCGTCCCAGACGCTCCGTAGGCCGTAAACTCGTTTGGCTCTCCGCTCCCCGGCGGTCTGTAAGCCCCTGCAGCTGGAGGCCCTGAGCTGACCACGTTACTGCGTTATTAGCACAGATTAGCTCCCACACAATAGAGGCTAAATTGCTATTGTCTGAGAGCTAGCACATTAGCATCAGGTAAACAAAGGCTGGCTGTGCAGTGATTGACTTTAACTTGCTGCTGAGGGATTAAACACATCTCGCAGACAATGCGCTCTGGAGCTGCAGACCCCTCCGTATGTGTATGGGTGGAGGGGTTTAGCAGAGCTCCAATACAGGAGACGGAGAAGAGGGCCTTTCTGAATCTCCCGAGACCATTTGGTGGAATTTCTGCAGGAAGATTTAGTGTAACTCGGAATGTGGTTGGGTTGGGGGGGGACATGGGGGGCACACAAGGGTTTTTGCATATTCAGAGTATTGATAATTAAATGTAATCAGTGTAATTAATGCTTTATGTTGAACATGTATTTAAATCAGTCAGTATTTTTGTGGTGTTGTATGTACAGTAATATTTACCTGACGTCTGAATTTACTGTACCTACGAACTACTTAGCACCAGTCTCTGCTTGGTGTTTGTCAGAGAGAGTCCATATCACCGTTAATTACAGTATGTTATTTTATTTCACCAATAAAACTAATTCTAATTAATCAATTCTGTAAAAGTGATGCACAATATTAACTTATATTAATTTACTGCTACCGTATTTTGCAGTTGTACAGTTACTTACTGCACATATACAGTAAAATTTACAATAATGTCTTCACAGTTCCTTTTAAGTAAATATCTGTTAAGTTTACTAAATATTTTACAACAATATAGAGTAACATACAAGTGTCGGTAATATTTCTCAGAAACTAAAATAAATTGTAGGGGACTTGAAAAGGCAACATTGTAATGTGCTCCAGAAGAGCAAATTGTGTAAACTGCTGTGCTTTTGAAAAAATGGCACAATAACTGTGCAGTACTTTTACAAAAAGCTCTGTAAGTACTATAGAACTTTAGAAGGTAACACTGTCAGTTGTGAAGTGCCATAAAAATGTATTGTAAATTGTAAAATAAATGTTTAAAGGGATTCATGAATTGTATAATGTTTTGCAAAAACATTGTAAATGGTGTAAAAGTAACACTGTAAATGTGTAAAAGTGTAAAAAAAAAAAAAAACCCTGTAAATTATAAAGTACTGTAAAAAATAACACTGCAAATAGTAAAATACCATAAAGAGCACCACTGTCAATTGTGAAGTAATATAAAAATGCATTGCTGATTGTAAAATAAATGTTAAAAAGGATACTGTGAATTGTATAAGGTTTTACAAAAACATTGTAAATTGTAAAATACTGCAAGTAACAGTAAATTGTAAATTGTAAGTGTAACTGTTAATTATAAATGAATGTAAAAATAACACACTAAACAACAACTTGTATTGTGATAAGTAACACTGTAAACAGTAAAACACTGTAAAAAAACCCAACACTGTTAATTGTGAAGTGCCGTAAAAATGCATTGTAAATTGTAAAATAAATGTTAAAAGGGATTTGTGAATTGTATAAGGTTCTGCAAAAACACTGTAAATTGTTGTAAAAAAAACCTCTGTAAATTATTATGTACTGTAAAAATAACACTGTAAATAGTAAAACACTGTAAAAAACAACACTGTTAATTGTGAAGTGCCGTAAAAATGCATTGTAAATTGTAAAATACTCTTAAAAATCTCACTGTAAATGGTAAAGTGCTATAAAAACAATGTAAACTGTAAAGTTCTTTAAAACGCAGTTCTGTAAACGATAGAGCCCTGTAGGAATACCGCAGTAAATTGTGAAGTACTAAGAAGGGACTGCTGTGGAACGTTAAGGGGATGTAAAACCAAGCGCTGTAAACCGCATAGGACTGTAAAACACACCACCGTAAACGGTACAGCGGAATACAGCCGACAGTAATCGTTTTTACCTTCACCGTTACTTAATTTACATTGATTACAGCGTTTTAGGAGTCTAGCTGCTCTTACTGTAAAGTTTACAGTGTAGTTTTTGTTGTGACTTGGTCATTTTACACAGAACCATCGACCATCACGGTGATCTTCACTAACAGTGTTGACGGAAGTGGAGTGGACGTCCAGCATACACTCACTGTAACTGCAATGTGTGAGGCCTGGACACAATCAGGATCTATCCTGGAACATGAGCGCACGTACAGGGACACGACCTCAGCTCTCTCTTCGGGTCCTGACCTGCCTGGGATCTCCATCAGTCTGACCTCCATCCGTGTGACCTCCATCTGTCTGACCTCCATCCGTCTGACACTAAGACATGCTTTTCCAAACGTTCTCCAACACGTATGTAGCTCTGAGCGTATGGTGTGATTACATGGCCTGCACCTATCTCAGCTACGTTCTAGGTTCTAATACACATGGTCCCATCTGGAACAGGATATAGACAGGCTAACACTTGATATCTCTGTTTTATTATTGTTCACTGCATGTGATTTATTTGATTATTATTATTATTATTATTAATTGATTAATTAGATCAGGCTATTAAACGACCCAGCTCTCATATCTTATAATAGACTATAGATGAAGTATCATCATTACATCTATCAGTCTTTAACCTGTCAACCACATAATCAAGTCTGTTAGGGGTGATCTAACATCTGCACACAGTCTGGGGTGAGGAAGCTATGGTTAAGCAGTTAGCACCATGCTAACTGGTGGGGTTTAAGCCTCCATTATTGCATAGCTTCATTCATTTTGCAGCTTCAGTTCTACTGAAAAAGGAAACTTCAGACATATGTTGACTGATCAGCAATATATGAGGTCATTTTTACAGAACTATCAGCACATATACAGTTGTGTGCAAAAGTTTGGGCGCTCCTGGTCAAGTTCCATGTTTTGTTATAGTGAAAAAATATCTTGGGTCCAGTTATATATCTTAAAATTCTAATTTTAAAGTTGTTATACTCTAATTCTAAGATTATTGTACTTATTTCTAGACATTTCTCACTTGTTTTTTAGAGATTTTAGCAGTGATGCTAATATATTTGGCTTATTAAACAACTCAAAACAAGTAAAATGTCTGGAAATAAGTGAAATAACCCTAAAATAATATTATTATATAAGAAATTGAAGTTATATACAATTAGATATAAGTTGATAGATATACAAGATATATGTAGATGTAAGTAGACATAAGTAGATATAACTATATATGCTAGTAATAAGTAGATATAAGTAGTTATAACCATATATAAGTGGCCATAAGTAGATATAAGTAGACATAACTAATCTATTGTCTGTCCAGACCTACAGCTGATTTGCAGCTGTGTGTGTGTATGTGCGGCACCAGCGCTAACGTCCTCCATTAGCGAGTGTTATCAGAAAGGCCGGCCTAAAGGTCAGGAGGTCGTTACTGTAACAATGACTCCAGCGACAGGGGGTCCTCCCAGGCAATTAGGCAAATCTGATGGGGCACAACATCCCCCCCTCCACCTCCCCCAGGGTCAGGGAGAGAAAGAGAGGTTAAAGACAAATCCAGACATGCTAAAAACAGTCCAAATGGCAGCGGTGTAGCATGACTACTGGTGGTAGCCCATCAGTGAATCAGAAAAGCAGCCAAAAACGAGGGAAAAACACCTTTACAGTAATGCTAATTTCTGCTAGTGCTCCATATGTAGGTTTAGTAGTATGTTAGCACTAAGCTAGTTCTAGGTTTAGTAGTATGCTAGAGCGGTAAGATAGTACTAGGTTTAGTAGTATGCTATGCTAGTGTTAAGCTAGTTTTAGGTTAAGTAGCATGCTAGATTTAGTAGTATGATAGGTTTAGTAGTTTGCTAGCAGTATGCTAGTTCTAGATTTAGTAGTATGCTAGGTTTAGTAGTATGCTAGCTAGTTATGGAGTAAATGTGGACATCTAAGGCTGTAAAAGGCATTCCTATATACATTAGAACATTTCAGTACTTAGTTCAGAATATCTAGAACTTCCAGAAGGACTAGAGTGACATTTGTTTCTCATGGAAATTGGTTCCATTCAAACAGAGAAAACAGTCCTGACTGGCCAACTGTCTGTTCAGTGCATCAAGAATTTAACCCTTTGGTTTCCACTCGAAACTTAAAGGTATTGCTACACCTGGAGACAGTAAGCGAAATAATTCAATTCAATAAACATAAGGCACAAATTACAAACATGCTTTGAACATAAATCATTCTCTGAAGGCCCAGAAGACCCTGAGGGTTTTAACCTGATGACTGATGGTCGCAGACGAAAACGAGTGACTGCAAACATTCCACACATTTTCCTCTCAAAATAACAAAAATAACCTTCATGTGAATATATATTATGTAATATAAGTTTAAGCCCCTGGGAACTTATTTAAAATATATAAGTTAATATTGAATTAAGTATATTTAAGTTAATAAGCCACAATATTAAGTCACCAGATATTTGAAATGGAAACCAGGGGCATTCCCAATTCCATATCATTCAAATATCCAGTGATTTATCAATATATTTATCAATATATATTTTCCCTAATCGACTCAGTGGTTATTAAAGCCCATCATTCATATTCATATTCAATATTTTGGCGGTATAAAAAGACCTATGGCTACAGAATAAAGACCCATGGTCCAGTAACCAGGCCCTAAACACATCCCTGGGCTCCGGTTCTGCAGAGACAGAGACGCTGCTATCACTATAAACCGTATGTCATATATGGAGCTGAAAAAGTGATGCAGTTTACTTTCACATCATCACCTGGTCAACTTTGGGTTACCCTGTGTCCTGATAAGACGTTTGTGGTGATTTGGTGGAGTCACTGGACATTTGCTAGCTTCTGGCAGAGCTTTACACAGCAGTGTCTCTAAAACGTGGACAGCAAGTGGTAGAAGTGGTCAGTGGATAGCAGCAGCCCCCTCTGTTGGACAAAACAATCACGCAAGATATCTGCCCATCTGCTCTGCTGCATTGATAGAGAGCTGTCAGTCTGTATGAGTCAGAGAGAGAGCTGTCAGTCTGTATGAGTCAGTGATAGAGCTGTCAGTCTGTATGAGTCAGTGATAGAGAGAGAGCTGTCAGTCTGTATGAGTCAGTGATAGAGGACTGTATCACTGACTCACTGTCAGTCTGTATGACTCAGTGATAGAGGACTTTCAGTCTGTATGAGTCAGTGATAGAGGACTGTCAGTCTGTATGATTCAGA
>JAVGWN010000816.1:0-13463 GCA_034552555.1 Semaprochilodus insignis
TCCCCTCTGTCACCTGCCTGTTCTTATAGAGACAAACACAGTCCGTCTCCTTAAACCACCTGATCTCCATGTTAACAGCACTGAGTTCAGGAGACAGGTGACAGGAGAGAGTGACCGCAGAGCCAGACTGATACTCTCCACCACGTGGTCCAGTGAGTGTAAAGTGACCTGTGTAGAAACACACACACATTAATAGCTGTAGGTCGTGTGTCTCCACAGTAAAAATAAACTCTCTGATAGAATATTATTTAATGATGTTCACAGTAACTTACTGTTACTTGCAGTCACCATCTTTATCTCTCTACCTCCTCCTACAGACTTACACTAATACAGTCCTACAGAGAGAGAGAGAGAGAGAGAGAGAGAGAGAGAGGGAGAGATAAAGAGAGAGAAAGAGAAAGAAAGAGAGAGAGACAGAGAGAGAGAGAGAGAGAGAGAGAGAGAGAGAGAGAGAGGTTTGATCAGGTTGAATGTCTACAGTGGTGTTTATGATGATTAGCATGATGCTAACTGCTCTTACCTCGGCTGTTCTTCATATAGTCATATCACTGCTTTAGGTGAAATACACTGCCTGCCCAAAAAAGGTCACACACTCTAATATTTCATTGGACCGCCTTTAGCTTTGATCACAGCACGCATTCGCTGCGGCATTGTTTCCACAAGCTTCTGCAATGTCACAACATCTATTCATGTCCAGAGTTACATTCATTTTTCCCCCTAAGATCTTGTACTGATGATGGGAGATTTGTACCACTGTGCAAAGTCTTCTCCAGCACATCCCAAAGATTCTCAATGGGGTTCAGGTCTGGACTCTGTGGTGGCCAATCCATGTGTAAAAATGATGTCTTATGCTCCCTAAACAATTTGAGCCCGGTGAATCCTGGCATTGTCATCCTGGAATACACCCGTGCCATCAGGGAAGAAAAAATCCATTGATGGAATAACCAGGTGGTCCAGTATATTCAGGTAGTCATCTGACCTCATTCTTTGGGCATATAACATGGCTGAACCTAGGCCTGACCAACTACAGCAACCCCAGATCATAGCACTGCTCCCACAGGCTTGTACGGAAGGCACTAGGCATGATGGGTGCATCACTTCAGCTGCCTCTCTTCTTACCCTGATGCGTCCATCACTCTGGAACAGGGTAAATCTGGACTCATCAGACCACATGACCTTCTTCCATTGCTCCAGACTCCAATCTTTATGCTCCCCAGCAAATTGAAGCTGTTTTAGCCTCACTGCCAAGTGGTTTTCTCAAGGCTACACAGCTGTTTAGTCCCAATTCCAGTTCCCTTCGCATTGTGTGTGTGAAAATGCTCTTACTTTCACTATAAAACATTTCCCTCAGTTCTACTGTTTTTTTTTATTTCACCAAGGTGATCGCCGATCACTAACATTCAAGATTTTTTTCTGACCACATTCCTTCCTGGAAGATGATGTTTCCCCACTGTCTTTCCACTTTTTAAAAATGCATTGGACAGTTTTTAACCTGATTTTAGTAGTTTCAGCGATCTCCTTAGATGTTTTCTCTGTTTGATGCATGCCAATAATTTGACCCTTCTGAAACAGATTAACATCTTTTCCACGACCACAAGGTGTGTCTTTCCACATAGTTGTTTAACAAATGAGAAACTACTCACTGCATCAGTTAGGGTTAAATAACTTCTTGCCAGCTGCAACATAATCACCCATGCAGTAATTATCCAATGGGAGGCTCTGACCTATTTACTTAGTTAAATCCAGGTGGTTAACATTTTTTTTTGGCTAGGCAGTGTATGTCCACATTTTAAAGCAGTCCATATCAGGTTTATATCTTATAACAAATCCTCCCAAAACATTATTAATCAGAAACAGACAAGAAACAAAGGAAATAATCATTTTAATTACTTTAATTTAGTTAAATGGTGTCAGTAAATATCTGGCAGCTCTTTCTCAACTCAGTCCATCTGAACAACACGGTTTATTCACTGTCTAATCTAATGAACAAAAAGAGCAAAAATCTGCTTTCAGAGGAAACTGAATGATCTGCTTCAGATGGCAGATGCTCCATATATATATATATATATATATATATGTACACTGGCGAGTGTCTTTTTTCTGAATTTCTAAAAACACTATTTTCTATTATAGTAACTTAATTTTGGCTAGTTTATGTTTGTCAGGAACAAAGACGCCTGCAGAGCTAAAAGTCATGAGTTTTATTAAACAAATCGACAGTTGAGCACAACAGCAAAGTCCAAGCAAACATATCAAATGGGCAATGCGGAGTCATAGATAGAGAGACAGGCAAGGTTCGAAAACAAGGGAATCAGATAAACCAGCAAACAAATCCAAAAGGAGTAATCCAAGAGGGTAATCAGAAACAAAAGGAGAATTGAAAACCAGAGAGGCAAACAATGAGGCAACCAGAACACAGAGAGAGTCATAGAGAGTAAGTCAGAGCCAAAGGAAGTCAGAACCAGAGTAGCAAAGAGAATGGAAGGAGAAAACGCTCGGTAATGCAAATTAGGTTTGGTAAAACTTCGCAATGTGAGTGTGTTTGTAGGGTTTAAGTCTTAAACTGAAACTTTGCTTGTTTGCACAAAGTTATTTTATAGTTCTAGCTAATGGAACCTGTTCTCCTTCAGTGTTCTGTGATTATGATCATTTGAACAGACATCAAGGTTAGACTAAATAATGAGCTTCTATTAAAGACTGGTGGACTGAGAGACACTAGAGTCTCTTCACCTACAGTAAGTTGATTAAGAGTCTTGTTCCAGAAATTATAATAGGACATTAGAGCCATAATAAATCATGCTCCTGTTACTCTCCGTACCTAAGTACATTTGAAAGTAAATACTTTAGTACTGTTACTCCAGTGGAGGACTAAAGAGAGAGGATTTCTCCTTTTACTGGAGGAGTGTATTACCTTGGGTATCTCGACTTTAACTCAAGTGCATGGTTTGTGTACTTCATTCACCACTGATCAATGCTAATAAAAGGTAATAGACTAAACTCAGACTAGACAAAATGGACTGAACCTGCTTTCATTCCTTTACTCCTCTTAAACTGAGCTTTTATGGCTTTAATGTCTGTTTCTCCTCCTTTTTCTTAGCTCAGCAGTTTCCATGTTATTTAGTCTGTTATGTTAAATGGAGCTCTGTATTTACAGTCTATTACAGAGAAACACTTTTAGAAGTGTTAATGCAGAGTAATCCAGAGTAACACCAACATAAATAATAACATACTGATGATCATAAAACATGATATTAATCTGTACACACTGTTACTGATTCATATAAAACATAACTGTGTCAGTCAGGATGTGAAGGAGAAGTGCTGACTGTGAGAGTGAAACTAACACACTGCCAACAACAGCTGCTGCAGCGAGACTGAGCTCTGAGTCTCCTTCTGCATGTCTGCTGCAGGACTGTAACAGTGACTGCTCTAAACTACATCCACCTTCAGACACTGAGCTCAATAAAACAAGCTTTTACTGATTTATCTTTTTTTTCAGCCCCACCTGAGCCAGGTGCTGTACGAGGAGAACATATCAGGACACTAAATGAGCAGATGAAATACTTTGTTTAGTGTGATCTTTTATATTTAACAGTTTTGAGTCTTATTTTAGCTCAGGAGAGTTTTACTGAGTGACCACGTAATAATAATAATTTAATTGAACTAATTTTGGCTACTTTACTGTGAACTGAATTGAAAGGGGTTAAAGATGTTTTGTTTGTAATAATCAACATGACAGAAAATTTGGGAAAAAGTAAGTAAAGCATACAGAAAATCTTGATCAGGCTAATAACTATATTGACTAAATTTATATTAATTGCGCTTAAAGATATTGTTTATGGAGATGAATATGTTTCTGAACTACCTTTGGATGGTGCATTGGATAAAATTACTGCAGTTCATTCCATGTAAACGTAACGGTCAACCTTCTATAGGATGTATATATGATGGAAATCCAGAATTTCCCTTCAATAAAAATCAGGATCAGGCTTTTTAGACCAAATACGTTCATACATACAATCAGCATACAAGCAGCGGACTTCCACACTTGAGTCCTACCCAGTATCCTCCCCCTCTATCCCCCCCCCCCCCCTCTCTCACACACACACACACACACACACACACACACACACACACATATATTCCTGTAGACATCTACACACTTAAATCTATAAATAAGCATATAACTGCAGATATTATCTTTCACATACTGAAGAGTGCTGAGCTGAGACGTGTCAAGGCCCTTTTTAGGGGTCCTAATTATTCATTACAATAATATTACAATGTACAGTGGGGCAAAAAAGTATTTAGTCAGCCACTGATTGTGCAAGTTCTCCTACTTAGAAAGATGAGAGAGGTCTGTAATTTTCATCATAGGTACACTTCAAATATGAGAGACAAAATGAGAAAAGAAATACAGGAATCACATTAAAGAATTTATTTGTAAATTATGGTGGAAAATAAGTATTTGGTCGCCCACAAACAAGTGAGATTTCTGGCTCTCACAGACCTGTAATTTCTTCTTTAAGAAGGTCTTCTGTCCTCCACTCGTTACTGTTATAAATGGCACCTGTTTGACCTCGTTATCTGTATAAAAGTCACCTGTCCACAGCCTCAAACAGTCAGACTCCAAACTCAACCATGGCCAAGACCAAAGAGCTGTCGAAAGACACCAGGAAGAAAATTGTAGACCTGCACCAGGCTGAGAAGAGTGAATCTACAATAGGCAAGCGGGTTGGTGTGAATAAATCAACTGTGGGAGCAATTGTAAGAAAATGGAAGACATGCAAGACCATTGATAATCTCCCTTGATCTGGGGCCCCATGCAAGATCTCATCCCGTGGGGTCAAAATGATCATGAGAATGGTGAACAAAAATCCCAGAACTACACGGAGGGACCTGATGAATGACCTGCAGAGAGCTGGGACCAAAGTAACAAAGGCTACCATCAGTAACATACTACGCCGAGAGGGACTCAAATCCTGCAGTGCCAGGCGTGTCCCCCTGCTTAAGCCAGTATATGTCCAGGCCTGTCTGAAGTTTGCCAGAGAGCATATGGATGATCCAGAAGAGGATTGGGAGAATATCATGTGGTCAGATGAAACCAAAATAGAACTTTTTGGTAAAAACTCAACTCAAACATTATGCTTTGGGGCTGTTTTTCTGCAAAGGGGACAGGATGACTGATCCGTGTTAAGGGAAGAATGAACGGGGCCGTGTATCGTGAGATTTTAAGCCAAAACCTTGTGGCTGGGTCTTCCAGCATGACAATGATCCCAAACACACTGCTTGGGTAACGAAGGAGTGGCTCCGTAAAAAGCATTTCAAGGTCCTGGAGTGGCCTAGCCAGTCTCCAGACCTCAACCCCATAGAAAATTTGTGGAGGGAGTTGAATCTCCGTGTTGCCCAGTGACAGCCCCAAAACATCACTGCTCTAGAGTGTGCACTGCTCACAGTGTGTGCAAACCTGGTGAAGACTTGCGGGAAACGTTTGACCTCTGTCATTGCCAACAAAGGTTATGTTACAAAGTATTGAGTTGAACTTTTGTTATTGACCAAATACTTATTTTCCACCATAATTTACAAATAGATTTTTTAAAAAGTCTCAACTTCAGGATAGAAAGTGTAGGTCTGGACTGACCACTGATTCTGCTGGTAGGAATGTTTTGGTGCCACTCACGCACACTTGAGCCTGGGACAGCAGTGCTTGTCCATCTCTCCCCAAGATGAGCCTGTGCATATAATCAAAAAACTGGAACACAAAAGAGACAAGGAGGCACGATGCAAGCGCAAGCCAGATTGTTCAATCTAAACCAAATTAACTAGAAACTAAAGCAAAGAAAGAACATGAAGAAAGAACATGAAAAACAAATATACTAGAAATAAAAAAAAATAAAACAGATGACAGAACAAGGAAAGCTAACTCAAACAGAGCAACAGCAAAACCAACAGGGAGACAAAACACCAGAGCGCACAAGTTGAACAACTAGGGGTATAAATAAGCAAGTGTTGATGATGAACACATGGGAACGGGAGGGGCAACAAACTAGGGACAAATGAAGGGCATGACAAGAGGGAGCTACAAACCAAAATAATCACATAGCAGATTATAACAGCAAATCCCATAACAGCACATGGCAGGGACCAACAAAGGCACACAGAGTTGACAGGAGGTAAAAACAGAAAACAGACAGAATCAAAGAAAAATGAGGCAGGCCTAGACAGGATGTGACAGTATTAACCCAGAGCACTCCTGTGTGTCTGTGTGTGACCGGCTGATTTAAACAACCTCTTACTATTCTTCCTCTGTCTTGACCAAATCTGGACATAAACAGAACCAGGCAGTCTTTGGCCATTCTTCATTCAGTGTTCATCAATAACTGTCTCTAAATAATAATTAATGGAAACATAAAACTGTGAATATTAATAAGGTATTGATGCTTTTACTGTAACTGCTGAACATAAATCTGCCGCCACATCAGTTACTGAGGATTAGCCGACGTTATGTAAGCAGCTCATGTTAGCAGACTGCTGTCCAGCCTGAATAAAGACTTACTGATCAGAGAATTCTGACCTCTGTTCTCCTCATGGCTGCTGGAGGACAGTGGGTTCCCGTAGCGTCTGGGCACTTTGTTCATCAGGTTCTAGCTGTATGTGCTCTGTCCGGTGTGGGTTTGCTGTAATGGAGCTTGTGGACAAGCTGCTGGCTAACTCCGGAACTCAGTAGAGTGTTACGACTAAGCACAGACAGTTTTATTCAGTTTGTTCTTCAGCAATTTGGTAAACACGGCTCCATCAGTGGTTCCGTTCTGTGAACTTGTGCAGCTTTGTCTCCTCATGGCTGACCATCGGTTGCTCTTAGATAATTCCATTACATGATAAGCCTTTACCCCTGAAATGGGCAGTTCAGGCAGGAGAGACAATGAAATAAATGACTTGTTGGTTGGTGGCCTGTATGCTTAGATAAATGCAGTTATTAGCAATGAATGTGACTGAAACAGGTAAACCCACATATTACATATTGGAGTGTCCATATACTTCTGGCCATGTACTGTGCATTAAACTGTATGCTTATACAACTAAGTATGTATATGATACGGAAAGCTAAGGCTGCAAACCAGGCAAATATTCATTGTGGTTTCCAGACTGGGGAGCAGATAGACATCTCGGGTCATCCGATTTGACTGTAACAGATTTGGGCAGGACCACCACAGTGAAAGTTACAGACCTAGGTAAATGCTATCCATCATTATATCTGAAAGATGTCTGAAAGTTATTTTAACATTAATATAAATGTTCTATATTGAAGTCACTGCTCACAAGAATGGTGTGAGTATGGAGAGGAACATCATGAACAGGACGGGGATCCCAGATGCTCTCTCACACTTGTTGATGACTGCGAATGTAGCAGATGCCACGTCAATCCATAGTTTGCCAGCCTATGAAGTGACTAATCTGCAGGTCTGTAAGTCAGGCAATTCTAGGATCAGAGCTGTATGGGTGCTAAGCACTCAGTGAGTCCAGACCCCACCTCTCCAGACCACCACTAAGACTACATCAAAATCTGCTGCTGAAATGAACACTTGAATGAGGTCCACTCAGACATGCTGTAAGTGTGAGCTTCTGGAAGCATGTAATGTGGGGAGAACGCAGAGCCTCCTTGAAGTACATGTACAAAAATTAAGTGAGTCCTTGGATTTAAAGTAGCAATGACACAACCTGTTCACATGTACCTGTACGTATGAATTCATCAATAGTGATCAATATAACACCAGAAAATACACAGTCCTTCCACCTCCCCTTCAGTTCTTACCAGTCTAAAGTAAACATTGTAAGATCAGAATCTCATCCTCATCCCTTTACTCGCCAAGAGCGTCTCCAGCTACACCAGTGTTACGTCTTGTTTAGCTTCTATTTATTTCACTTCTTTCATCTGCTGTTGAACATGCATTCTTGCTGAGAGTGGACAGCAACAATGGTTATGATGGTCCCTTGCCAGGAGATGCAGACCTTGTTGCACTTCCTCTTCCTTTCATTGGCTGCCTGATTTAACCGGGAGCAGAACCTTCAACATGATTGATAAGGTGATGAGGTTAGAATATGGAGGTACAAAGTGGTATTATGAGACAGGATAGCCGTTGCTAGCTGGTTAGCAAGCTAACTTCAGTAGATATTTTTGCCATACAATACATATGAGTCTTTGACGTACCATCAAAACGGTTATTTCCTCACATTGTGTTGATAAAATGACAAAATCTTATATATTGCTACTTTAATAACGAGTCCTTTGGCAGTAATAACCTCAAGCAAGCGCTTCCAGTAGCTGTGGATCAGGCTAGCACCAAGTTCAAAAGATCATTTCACCATCCTACCTGACGGAGCTGCTTCAGCTTAGTCATATTCTTCAGATGTCCGGTGTGAAGGCCTCTCATTAAGTCTTTTCCCAGTATCTCTATCAGTTTAGAGTCTGGGCACTAAAACTCAGATTTGATGTTTTGAGCTACTATGAGATTTACTGATTGATGTTTTGGGTCATTGTCCCGCTGCATCACTTAGCTTATACTGAGTTTCAGCCAGCGGACAGTTACTCAAATTTGATCCTGTAATATGTTCTTTATGAATTTGATGCCAGCAACACAATTTTAAAAAGTTAGGTCCAATTTTACTCTTCTTCTACAACATTCTGTAAGCACCTGGGAACTGAAGAGATGATTGATAGTTCTGAAAGTGAAATGTTTTACATTCTTGCTTGATGTATAATTTCAGCTGCTCAGCAGTTAGGGGTCTCCTCTGTCCTATTTTCCCTTCTATGATGCGCCTGATGTTTTCAGTGGGTGAAGTGTCTGGACTGCAGAAAGCCCAGTTTAGCCAGTGCTCTACTACTGAGCCACACTGTAATTAGTGCAGAATGTGGTTTGACATTGACCTTCCCTGAAAAAGACATTGTCTGAATGCGGCATATGCTGCTCCAAAACCCATATATATCGTTCAGCTTTAATGGAGCCTTTACAGATGTGCAAGTCACCCCTGCCATGTACACTATTGCCCTCCATACCATCATGGATACTGGCTTTTGAACTGATATCAAGTCGGACGGTTTGTCATACCACAGGACGCTTTTCCACTTCGTTCACCGGTCCACTTTGGCCCAGAGAGGTCGGCAGCATTTCCAGATCCAGCTTATTTGCCTGCATGGTAGAGTTTTAACTGGATGCAGCGATGAACTGTTTTGGCAGACGTTGGTTAGGGAAGTGTTCCTGAGTCCCCTGCAGTGATTTCCACTACATGCCTATTTGATATGGATAAGAACAATACATTATTTTTTCTGTTATTAAACAGATGGTGTTGTTCTTTATATAAATTTAGATAATAATACCACATATTAAAATAACAGATTATCCCAAAAATGTACTGACATTGACCAGTCTGCCATATTTTAAACAATACATGAGATGGTTATACTTATGTTTAAAAACACTGATCAGACCAATTTTAAATGATGACCACGTCCATGATGGTGACAGACAGTAGCAAGTTCCACTCAAAGCTTTACATCTCCTCTGAGAAGAAGATCTATTGAGTCATATATTATAGAAGAGGAACAAACTTCCCCCTCAAATAAAAAGAGGAAATTGCTGCAGTGAGTTGATTAAAGATAAACATTGAATATGTTAAGTGCTTGTGCCTGCTGTGAAACAAGCAACAGAGATTAATAGGAATATTTCTTTTATTGATGCAATTTGTTACCAAAGAAACATGCCATAAATGATCAAATGTGAAATAGAAGATATTTAAAATTACATATGTATATGTAAAGGAAGATAAAGGTTACCAGGAACAATAAATGAAGATAAATTTAGACTGATATGGCCAATATTTATTGAGCTACACATACAGAAGTAGTGTCTCTCAGTATGGCAACGGGCTGCCATGTTTGCTACCACAATGTGCCAGATGTCTGGGCATGGAGTTGTAGAGGTTCCTAATGGTGTCCTGCAATAATCCATCCCATGCAGAGATATATATTTGTGTGTGTGTGTGTGTTTTGTAGGTGTATATATATATATACATTTATATATATATAATATACTATATTGACAAAAGTATCTGCCTTCACACACATATGATCTACATCCCATCCCATTCTTAATCCATAGGGTTTCATATGATGTCGGCCCACCCTTTGGAGCTACAGCAGCTTCAACTCTTCTGGGAAGGCCTTAAACAAAGTTTAGGAATGTGTTTATTGGAATTTCTGACCATTCTTCCAGAAGCACATTTGTGAGGTCAGACACTGATGTTGGACAAGAATGCCTGGCCCACAGTCTCCACTCTAATTCATCCCAAAAGTGTTCTTTCGGTTGAGGTCAGGACTCTGTGTAGGCCAGTCAAGTTCTTCCACACCAAACTGGCTCATCCATGTCTTTATGGACCTTGCTTTGTGCACTGGTCCTCAGTCATGTTGGAATAGGAAGGGGTCATTCCCAAACTGTTCCCACAAAGTTGGGAGCATGAAATTGTCTGAAATCTCTTGGTCTGCTGAAGCATTAGGAGTTCCTCTCATTGGAACTAAGGGGCCGAGCCCAGCATTGCGCATGGTGATCGGCCATTGAAACCCATTCCTTGAAGCTCTCTACACACTGTTCTTGAGCTTATCTGAAGGCCACATGAAGTTTAGAGGTCTGTAGTGATTAACTCTGCAGAAAGTTGGCCACCTCTGTGCGCTATGATCCTCAGCATCCGCTGACCCCACTCTGTCAATTTACATGATCTACCACTTCGTGGCTGAGTTGCTGTCGTTCCCAATCGCTTCCACTTAGTTATAATCCCACTGAAAGTTGACTGTGGAATTTTTAGTAGTGAGGAAATTTCATGACTGGACTCACGGTACCACGCTGGAATTCGCTGAGCTCCTGAGAGCGACCCATTCTTTCACTAATGCCTGTAGAAGCAGTCTGCATGACAATGGCAATGACAGGGAGTGAATACTTTTGGCAATATAGTGTATATACACTAAATATACACAAATGTACAATATAGAAATTAGGGATTCACAGTAGTGTGCAGAGAGGGTGAACAGTGTAAGGACTAAAGTGCAAAATGTGCAAAAGTGAATATGGAACATAATGCTGTGTAACTAAGCAGGAGAGGCGTGTCTGTGGAAAGGTAGAGCATATCGCTAAAGACGAGACGAGTGAGCGTGAGAGAATAAACCAGACAGACACGCCGCATGTCAGTACCAGAGCAACATGTTATTGGTTTTTGGCAGGGTGGAACAAATTCTAGAGGAATCAGTCTACTACATAACAGCCTACAGCTTTTGTGCTGCAGCCCGATAGTTCTACAGATATACTGTTACCCAACAAATACACAGTCAAATTTGCTCAACAAATATAATTCTTAGAGGAGTTCTGTACATTTGCTTACCCTGGACAGCAGAACGAGGCATGATAGTGGGTGCCAGACGGATGGGACATTCCATATTTGAGGTGGAGGAATTTAACATTCCTCAATCTACAGTGTCTTGTGTGTACCAGGAATACATCATAGAAAGCATTACCACCCACAGTGGACAGCTCAGTGGCCATCCATGGGAGTTTACTGATCATGACTGGGGCCGTCTGGCTGTCTGAATAGACAATATAAGCATGCTGGCAAGTGTTCAACCTCACTCACAAGGTAACACCTCATAACTCATACAGGTGAGGGCGTTCCCAAGCCGTCCCCTGAGGTAACACTACTACATGTACATACTGCTATCCCAGGACTGTTGCTATGTCAGTGTAAAGCAAACAGTCAAATATTATTTCAAACAACTACACGGTACAGAATGGAGCTGAGAACGAGTACAGAGGTCAGACCAAACAAGTGTAGAGGCTGCAGGAGAGAGACACTAACGATGCTTCCATGCTTAATAACAGGCAGATAGTAGCCTTTACACAATAGAGAACACTTATTAGTTACTGCTATAATAAAAATAAAAATAAAAATAAAAATAATAATAGTAGTAGTAGTAGTAGTAGTAACAACAATAATTATTTTTACTATTGTATTTGAAAAAGTGTAGCAGATTTTTATTATCTGAGTTGTAATGTTATAATGCAGTATTATAAATTAGAGTTCAACATAAAAATGTTTAAAAATGTTTTTCTTCATTGCAGCTGCTATCAAACAGGGACAGCCACACCACAGAACATGTTTCCCCTGCTGTGGCAGACCACCTTAAACATGCGCTCGACAGTCTGGTGATGGTACGCAACACAAAGTAGTAATGCAAATTAGATGGTTGTTTTTTTTTTTATTTAGATAATACTGTTTGTGTTACTGCAACACATTTTTAATAAAAGAATAAAATAATAAAACTAAATCTTTTATTGTTCCTTTTTGGTCAGTTGTCTTGGTGTCATGCTTTGTTTCTCTAGATTCAAAAAAAGGAATATCCACACTCAAAACGTCTCCAATCTAGTGCAGGGTCTCAAATCTGTACAAATCTGTATTTGAAAAAAAAAAGAGATTCAGGTGTGTTTGTGGGGGAAGAACGGGAGGCTAAACCACAGGAAATCCTCGTACCAATCTGGCAACCCAGACTGACGCTTAAACGCAGGACTGGAATGAAGGTGGAACTGAAAGTAGCTGCTGCTTCTTCCGCTCTGGACGCTGAACTGGAGAGCGGTGTGTAAGATTAGTGTAGAGTTTAAACTCGGTCTTATTATTATGGATCTGCTGTTATAAGATATAAACCTGATATGAACTGCTTTAATATGTGGACATATTTCACCTAAAGCAGCGACATGACTATATGAAGAACAGCCGAGGTAAGAGCAGTTAGCATCATGCTAATCACCATCAACACCACTGTAAACAAACACCTTACCTGATCTAACCTCCCTCTCCCTCTCTCTCTCTCTCTCTCTCCCCCCCTCAGTCTCTCACTCTCTCTCTCTCTCTCTCTAACTCACTCTCAATCTCTGTCTCACTCTGTCTGTTTTTCTCTCTCCCACTCTCTGTCTCTCTACGTCTCTCTTTCGCTCTCTCTCTCTGTCCCTCTCTCTCCCCGTCTCTATTTCGCTCTCTCTCTCTCTCTCTCTGTAGGACTGTATTAGTGTGAGTCTGTAGGAGGAGGTAGAGAGATAAAGATGGCGACTGCAAGTAACAGTAAGTTAAACTTCCAGAAGCTACAAAAGGTTTTACTGTGAACATCATTAAATAATATTCTATCAGAGAGTTTATTTTTACTGTGGAGACACACGACCTACAGATATTAATGTGTGTGTGTTTCTACACAGAGCACTTTACACTCACTGGACCACATAGTCGTTTCTTTGGAGACATTCAGTCTGGCTCTGCGGTCACTCTCTCCTGTCACCTGTCTCCTGAACTCAGTGCTGTTACCATGGAGATCAGGTGGTTTAAGGGGACGGACTGTGTTTGTCTCTATAAGAACAGGCAGGTGACAGAGGGGA
>JAVGWN010000817.1:0-13452 GCA_034552555.1 Semaprochilodus insignis
ATCAAAAGATCTATCCGCAGAGGGATAAAGAAAGAGAGAGAAGGCAAGAAAGCCAGACAAAAGGAAAGAGACGGAAAGAAAGAAAGACCGAGAGAGAACGAGAGAGAGATAGAGAAGGAGAAGGCAAGCAAGCAGGACAAAAGGGGGGAGAGAGAAAGAGTGAGAGAGAGAGATAAAGAGACAGAGAGAGAGATAAAGAGACAGAGAGAAAGAGACAGAGAGAGAGAGACAGAGAGAGAGAAAAAGACAGAGACAGAAAGAGAGAGAGAGGGAGAGAGAGAGACGGCAAGAAAGCCGGAGAAAAGGAAAGAGAGACACAAAGAATAAGAGATACAGAGAGGGAGAGGTAGAGAAAGAAAGACAGACAGAAAGAAAGAGAGAGAGAGATAGAGAATGAGAGAAATCAAACAAGCAGGACAAAAGGTGAGAGAAAGAGATTAAGAGAGAGACAGAGAGACGAAGAGAGAGAGAGAGACAAGGAGAGAGAGACAAGGGGGGAGAGAGAGAGAGAGACAGTGAGCGAAGGACAGGGAATAAGCAAGCAAGTGAAAGACAAAAACAGACAGAGAGAGAAAGAGAGCGAGACAAAGAGAGAGAGAGGTGGCACAGTCCCTGTGTGCATTAAACTGAATTGAGACAAATGGCTGAACCTCCCAGTGAGGGTACAGGGACCGGCCAGCCAACAGCAGGACAGGCCTGTGGGCAGAGGGAGCTACTCGAGCTTTCCCTGCAGTGGCGCGTTTAATACCTCTCAACAAAACACACTGGTGTAACACTCAGGTCTAAAACAGGGCGGACTCTTCGTGAGCCCAGGCGGCGCTCCGCCTCTCAGGAAGGCAGTAAAGTGTTCTCCAGGTCTGGTGTCAACCTGTTTCCGAGAAAAGGTTTCAGCTGCAGATGGCAGGAGTGAAAAAGGAAGGGAAAAAAGAAATATGACAGCTTTGAACATCCAATATCCTCGACTGTCAAGCCAAGCAAAACTATCAGCGCATTCCCCCCGACTCTCCGGCACCCAGGACTGCCTCTCCACACACTGTCGTGCTGTGTACACATTCGTGTTGTACATGCGCCATCGACGGGGTTTTGAAATATCAACACACTGATGCATCTCACAAAGAGGGGAGTCATTTCAGAGCCGCCTGAAATTCGCCACTACACAAATTCCATAATGCGGGCCCTTTTCATGTTCGACTGGAGGAGCGCTCGGTGCGGCAGCCAAATGGATGCTTTTGTGGGCGCTGCCTTGATTGGCCATTCAGCTTGATTAGAGACTTTTCATGAGATGAATGATAGAGGAGGACACGCAGAATGCGAGCTGATTCCTTCAACCCATGAAATTGAAATCAGATGGAGAAGTCGAGGCCACGGAGCAGGAAGAAGAGATAAACAGGCCCCATCTAAAGTCACAATCAAAACCGTCCTTTTCCTACCACAATGTTTACCTCTTTCTGAAAATCTCACTCTGAAGAATTCAGCCCAAAGCAAAACATCTAACAGCTAAGGGTTGGGTATAACTCAAGACCAATACCAATGCCTTGTCTTTGACACCTATACCAACAATGGCACACTGACTTTGACACCAGTACCTATTTGGGTACCTTCAATTCCAATACTATAAAACTGACTTTGTTACTGAAACCTATTTGGATTCCTTGACTTCAATACAAATACAATAAACTAACATTGGCCTCAGTACCAGTACCAATACACTGACACTGGTACCAGTATCTATACCAATACCTTGATTTCATTACCAATACTCTGACTTTGGTTCAGGCACCTTTACCAATACCTTGACTTTAATACCAATGTCAGTACTGATACACTGACCTTGGTACCGGTACCTATACAGATAACTTGAATTGGTATTGCACTTTTAATACCAATACAGATACTCTGACTTTGGTACCAGTACCTATTCGGATACCTTGACCTCAGTACCAGTACCAGTACACTGACATTGGTACTAGTATCTATACCAATACCTTGATTTCATTACCAATTCTCTGACTTTGGTTCAGGCACCTTTACCAATACCTTGACTTTAATACCAATGTCAGTACTGATACACTGACCTTGGTACCGGTAGCTATACAGATAACTTGAATTGGTATTGTACTTTTAATACCAATACAGATACTCTGACTTTGGTACCAGTACCTAGTCAGATACTTTGACTTCAATACCAATACCAGTACACTGACTTTCATATCAGGACCTATTTGGATACCTTGGCTTCAATACAGATACCAATAAACTGACTTTAATACCAGTATCCAGCTGAATACCTTCACTTCTCAGTACCAATACTGATACACTGGCTTTGCTACCAGAACCTATTCAGAAACCTTTACTTAATAACCAGTACCAACACACTGACTCTGGTACCATACCTATACCAATGCCTTGATTGCATTGACAATACTCAGACTTTGGTACTAGTGTGTGGTATAACAGGATATGTGTTGTGTATATCATCAGTTGGAGCTGTTAAGTGTAAGCCTGTAGAGACTTTAGGATAGTCTTTAGGATGGGTGTCTAAACTTTTAACTGGTACTGTAACTGAAAACAAATGCAAGTAATTTTGATCCAAAATATAGCAAAAAATGCAATAATTAACCATATTATAATATCACCAGTGTTTAATATACTGCAATCACAATATGTAGTAATTATAATAATCACAGTGCAAGAACTTTGGCCAGATTGTGCAGCCCTACAGTGCTTCTGTATGAATGCTCTGTTTGTATGTACCTATGAGTGATGGATAAACTAGAACATGGAAGAGGGTAATTTTCAGTTTCAATGCCAGAATGTGTGTGTGTGTGTGTGTGTGTGTGTGTGTGTGCGTCTGTGAATTTTCCTAGTTTAGACTAATTATTGTGTCTTTTTCTGAGACTAAACCTCCTCATCATCTCCAGAGTGCAAGAAGAAAAAGAGAGAATCAACGGCAATCAAAAGAAATGACAACCTGAGGAAGAATCAAAATCACTGACATAATTACCTAGATTAGCTTTCAAAGAGTAATTATGAGATAAACCTCCATGGGTGCCATCTCTGTGTGCTTCGAAACATCATCAGAGACTTTGGAACATGAAATCAATGTGCTAAAAGCTTTCGCCAGTAACGCAGTCCATATATCATCACAATATACGTTTTAGGGAGACTTTATATTGTCATACAAACATTTCCCCAACTAGGTTTATCTGAAAGACAATCAGATTCTTGCTTTGCAACCAGCCAATAAACTCTCAGAATATGACATGATATAAACATTATGTAGAACTCATTTGTATTCTGTTTTATGCACAGGCCCAAAAAAACGAAAGAAATCAGAGTAAGGATGTACATGCACTGAGAAACCTGATTACTGAGTTAATCCAGTTCTCTGTATCATATTTCTTAATCAGATTTTTAGACCTTTATTTGATCTAATAATTCAGAGTGTACTGTTAACTGGAGAAATCTGTTTATAAATGGATTATTCACTGCATGTAGATGGCCTCATTGTTTGCATACTACATACTCACTTTTCAATTATATGGGCCACTTTAATAAATGAAGTATGGAATAATCTTTTATCTTGATGTCAATTGGCAACAATAATTAATTGCATTGTTTTGATGAAAGAACAACTTAATTGTGATGATGGACAGACAGACTGTGACGCGCGCTGAGCTAAAAGCAAAGCTATGTTTATTAAACAGGCTGGTAGCACAACACAGCAGCAACAAGATCAAAGCTGACATAACCAAGAGGGCAAGGACTGAATCAGAGTAAGGAAACGAGCAGAAGTCAGAACCAGGCAAAACAACCAGACCAGCAACAGTATCCAAAGGGAAAAGACAGAAGAGTAAACCAAAAAGTCAAAACTGAGTCAAACCAGGGAAGCTAATGAGAACAATAACAGAGAGAAACCACTTAGTACGCACAATGAGGCAATACTTCGCAATGGGTCAGTGGGAGAGAGGAGTATTTGTACAAACAGACTAAATTAGCTACAGGTGAAATCAGTATTCTGGCGACTTAGATCTGAAAAGCGGAACGGGATTGGGCAATGGTGGACATGTGAAAGTGGCGTCCTCGGGTGGTGGGTTATGGGAAACGGAGTCCGGGAGATCGGGGATGAGAGGAGAGCCAGCAGGCGTGACATTAATAAGCTCACTGAATCAGCCACCTTGTGTGTTTAAGGTGGTAGTAACCTCAGACTCCTGAAGACGGCGCTGCACGAGGATGATGGGGCTGTAAATACCTGCGGGGTGTGAGTGACGGGATCCAGGTGCTACAGTGCAGTGAATGTCTCGTTCCATGTGTGCAAAGCAGATGTTAATGATTGGCTAAAAGGAGTGACTGTATTTGGGCGTGCCAAAGACCATAGTGTGAAGGAAATAACTGAATCTGCAGGTGTATGGAAGCGTACGGTCATATGGGTCTACCAGCAGTGGCTAAAATCCCAGTCTACAGGAAATTCTCCTTGGAATTGTGCCAGGGAAGGCATCCACCAAATCTGGCCTAACTGCGCAACTCTTTGATGCAAGGGTGTCTGAACACTGATGTGGCCTACATCCAGAAACTTGTCCAGTACATGCCAAATCCAATCACAGCTTTTACACTATCACACTTTCACCATCAGGTACGTTTCGGTCACAGGTGAAGTTATTTTTTGTCCAGTGAGCTTATGATAATGAGTAAAAAAATCATTTTTAACATATTATACAATTGTATTATATTGAGTAATTGATTATGACTTTATTTATGACTTATGACTTAATTTTTTGCCAAAATGTATTTCTGCTATCTTACTGGCCATTGCTGTTACTTAACAACTGGTGGTCAAAAGAGTGACACAGGTATGAGAATATATATATATATAATGCCAAGAAAAACATGCATTTCAATCAACTGTGCATTTGCTGGAAATCAAATACAACAAAACGCTTGGCCATAGTAACAACAGTCCCTGTGGTCCGTCTGTGACTACATTGTGAGTTGCGGTAAATGGGCTTGCAGTGTTAGCCAACAGAGCGTTTGGAGCTTTGAGGGTCATTCTGGCTCTCCAAGTCCCGGGGCCAGCACTGATGACCTTCACACTGCCTGAATCAATAGCGATTAACTCAGGTGCTGTGGCCAGCAGTGCGGAGCCCGGAGAGACAGATGTGGACACGGACACACACACACCCCGCCATGGGCATCTGCCCTGTGAGTGTGTGCACAAACACACATACGCACACACTCACAAACACACAGCAGTAGAAAAATCAACAGGCCAAATCATGGCATATCACTGAATAATGCAACCAATTACTGGAGTAATCCTGACAGACACTTCACGCCCAGCTCATCTCACCTTCACCTAATCACTACTTCTAATTTGGTACTTTTGAGGCTTGAACAACTCAGGCACTTATATTATAACGTTTAATGGGAACTAGGGATCGGAATCAGCTCCCTCTCCAAACTGAGAGGAATCAGACATCACAGTTTGTGAAAAACTAAGAGGAGCGATAAGCCCAGAGAGGAATTTAACCCGTTCACTCTAGTCGTATGCATGCCGTTCACTACTGATGTTTACTTTCACCCAGGATGCACGGTAAAACCAGAATCATATCAGTATTGGCAGATATTTTCCTAATATACACTCATATGCACTCTTTGCTGGAGCTGAGCTACTGCCCAAACTCTGTGATCTGCTGCGGAGCTACTGCTCATCCTGCCCCAACCCTCTGCCTCAAAAACATTCAACACTCCTCCTAAAACACTCAACACTCCTCCAGAAACACTCAACACTTCTCCTAAAAAGCTCAACACTCCTCCTAAAATGCTCAACACTTCTCCTAAAACATTCAATACTCCTCCTAAAACACTTAACACTTCTCCTAAAACACTCAACACTCCTCCTAAAACACTCAACACTCCTCCTAAAACACTCAACCCTCCCCTAAACACTCAACACTTCTCTTAAAACACTCAACACTTCTCCTAAAACACTCAACACTCCTCTTAAAACACTCAACACTCCTCCTAAAACACTCAACACTTCTCATCAAACACACAACGCTCCTACTAAAACACTCAACACTCCTCCTAAGGCACTCAACACTCCTCCTAAAACACTCAACACTTCTCCTAAAACACTCAACACTTCTCATCAAACACACAACGCTCCTACTAAAACACTCAACACTTCTCCTAAGGCACTCAACACTCCTCCTAAAACACTCAGCACTCCTCCTAAAACACTCAACACTTCTCATCAAACACACAACGCTCCTACTGAAACACTCAACACTTCTCCTAAGGCACTCAACACTCCTCCTAAAACACTTAACACTCCTCCTAAAACACTCAACACTCCTCCTAAAACACTCAACACTTCTCCTATTCTTTCTAACAGACTACCATTATAGTCTTCCATCTAACAGTTACTAACAGTTCTTATTCAATACTGCCTATAACTGTAAATTCTGATTTTTGTGTTTGTTGCTATCTGGGGTTGACCTGAAGAGGATGGGTTCCCCTTTTTGATCTTGGTTCCTGAGTCTCTATGATTCTTCCTCTCGCTCTGAGGGAGTTTTTCCTTGCCACTGTGACCTCTGTCTTGCTCGCTGGGGGCTTGGACCCAGATTCTCTGTAAAGCTGCTTTGTGGCATCTGTTGTAAAAAGCACTATATAAATAAATTTGACTCGACTTGATTATCAAAAGCATAGTTGCACAAATAGCTGCACCCAGAAGGAATCAACTGACAGGAATGAAACTTGGTGGGTAGAGACATTATGAGACATGCCAATGATTCAAGTTTCACACTCGGCTGCACATGTGACGTAAGCAAGGACAGGCTTTATCGCTGTATCTGACTGACCCAAAAGTCACGATTGCGGACATCCAGCGAGCAGTGATGCCCTCCATGAGTCATCCAGTTAGTGCACTGGCAGAGGGCTGCATGACGCAAGATTACATGCACGCAGACTGTTACGGCGACTGCCCTTAACACCACGTCAACGCCACCAAAGACTGCAATGGTGTCGTGCCAGATTGTCATGGAGTGTCTCCGAATGTTAGCGGGTCATCTTCAGCGATGAGTCCTGCTTTTGTCTTGGTGGAGACCACCAGCGAATCCATGTGTGGAGGCACCATGGTCAACACCAAGATGAACGGTTTGCTGTCACACATCACAGGTCCAGAAGGCCTGGTGTCACTCCACCTCCACCCCTACCGCACCATCTGCAGGAACTGTGTGAGAATATTCAAGCTGCATGGGATGGATTATCACAGGACACCATTAAGAACCATTTATTGTTCCTGGTAACCTTTATCTTCCTTCCCAATAGCATCACAATCCCACACTTCCTTCTGGGTGCAGCTATTGTTTTGAAGATGAGTGTATAATCACTCAGCAGCTCTATAATATAAAAACACTGCTTCATTTAAAAAGAAAAAATATCAGACGACCTTGAGAGCTGATGGCGTTATAAAGGAACTGATCTTTACCTCTGAGAGAACTATCATATGATGGAGTGTGCAAGTACTTTCTGTTTTTGTTGTTAGCAATATATTACAGGAGGCCTCTTTGTAGAACCAGCCGAGAGCAGCTCTTCTGGGTGCAGAATGGCCACATTTGTATTAATCAAACTGACAAGAAATTGCGGAAAGTGGAGCGTAATCGATTCTCATGCTTCTATTCATGAGTATCTTGTTTACAGCTGGTTACAGTAAATTTACTCCACATCTACAGACTCAATATCACTTTGCTGTGAGTTCCTAAAACCACCTGAAACCCAAGCAGGGTTGATTGTGGGCAGACATATGAAATAAAGATGGGCAGCATTTGCTCGTGGAGCCAAAGTTTCCAAGTCAGGAAAAAAAAAAGAAATGCTTGGTGGAGCCGAATGCTGGCTGTATCCAAGACAAAGTGGCAAGTCTGAGAGTGCTGATAAAAAAGAGCCGGTCTCTCTCAGGCTCAGGGACGGGGCTGAACCCGTGGGCAGCTGGAGCCAGAGATAATGGAATTGGATGCGCATCAGAAAAAGGTGGGCTGCTTTTGGTCTGAGCTGGGTTTGGGTTACTGAGTGGAGGTAGGACTGAAGCCTGTACTGGAAGATGGCCACAGTTTAGTAGAATCTAGAACAGCGCTAGACTGTGGATGGGTGTGGCTATTCAGATATATGGATATTTAAATGCTTTGGGTTGATTTCCCAAACAGGGATTAAGCCTAGTCCTAGACTACATAGCATGCTGTAATGAGGCATTCTTCATTGTAAGGAAGACATAGTCCAGGACTAGGCTTAATACCTGTCCAGGAAACTGATCCATAGTATCTTAGTATTCATTTACTCACCTGGGTACTCAAACAGGACATATATATGCGATATATATATTGGTGAAGATGTAAGGATATTCACTGTAACTGCTGCCAACTAAGGATGCCCTGCTACCACTGTGTCTGTTCCTACATAGATGCCTACGGGCTTTTACTGAGCATTAATACCGATGCTAATTCTATTAAATAGAACTATATGTGGACAGAACAGTTAAGTGCTAGTGGACACAATCCTCCAAAAGTCTGGCTAGTATGCTGCTCCAATAATTGTTAAACCAAGCCTAAAGGCTCTCATTACCCCAAGAGACTGGCACTTCCTTCCATACATCTCTCTAACATTCGCTCCGTTGATAATAACCTGTACTAACAGACTGTAAGTGACTACACGGTGGGAGGTGAGTGATTACTAGAAGAAGCCTGACTAAGTTGTTTGAGTAAAGGCCTCCAGTTAGCATGTAGTTTAACTGGCTTATTCCTAAAGAGGAATTTCAAATAGTCTATCAATCACTACTGTTGCATTCACATGAAGTACTGCAGTTACAAATAAATATATATGAAAAAAAATATTGAATTGAAGTGAAGTTTTGTTTGCTGGCATGCATACATACTCAGGAGCGCGTGTGCTACATGGTATTGGTCAAAAGTATCAGTATGCCCATCACCAGTACAATACAGTATTTATTTAAATGGCAGTATCGGTGCTGATACTACACTGGTGCAGCTCTACTGTGAACAGTTTGCTGTGACCTCAGTGAAGCCACTAATGGAAAATCAGCTTGCCTGGGTAACATTAGGTGTTTAGGAGTGCCACGTCAGGTTAGACCATGGTAATGCCTTCTGACAGAGGCTGGAGGAGAGGAAAACGCCAGGTGCACACAGAGTTCTTTACTATTAATCACATCATCCAGGAAGAGGACCTCTCCTGCCACAGCTTTATTTTTATACAATGTCAAAACCAGGGGTCACAACTATGATCCACACGGGGCAACTGGTAAAATCGCCTCTGTATCGCACTCCTTTCTGATTTAACGCTTTTCATTATGAATTCTATTATCAGCATAACTATTTTAATGAAAAAGAAGAATCTTTTTAACAAGCATTTCAGACGTTCTTATCATGCTGCATGTTTTCTGTTTGCTTTAATGACAGAGGATATGGACTCCATAATTTTGTGTAGATACCAGTAGATTAAAACCGCCTGAGAGTCATCTGAGTGTGAACAAATCTGACCATGTTGTACAAAGGCCAGGTAAATACAAATCTACATAAGCTCACCGGACAAAAAATCAGTGACTAAAACATGTGTGACTGAAAATAGCATGTAATACCTCCACGAGCACCAATAACAGCTGTGATTCAACATGGCATGTACTGGACAAGTTTCTGGATGTAGGCCACATCAATGTTCAGATACTCTTGCATCAAATAATTCTGCAGTTGGGCCAAATTTGGTGGATGCCTTCCCTGGTACAATTCTGAGGGGAATTTCCTGTAGACTGGGATTTTAGCCACTGCTGGTAGACCCGTATGACCGTACGCTTCCATACACCTGCAGATTCAGCTACTTCCTTCACACTATGGTCTTTGGCACGCCCAAATACAGTCACTCCTTTTAGCCAATCATTAACATCTGCTTTGGAGCCATTTTCCACACATGGAATGAGACATTAACTGCACTGTACCACCTCTTCTCAATCTATGAATCCCGTCACTCACACCCCGCAGGTATTTATAGCCCTGTCATCCTTGTGCAGCGCCATCTGCAGGAGCTTGAATTTACTACCACCTACCACCAAAGTGTCTATATAGTCTCACAAGCTTTTGTATTTGCTATCATCCAGGGGACATTAATTCCCTGTGAAAAGCCAAATGCAAACACACACACACACACACACATACACATCTGCAGGAGCCTGAAGTTACTACCACCTTAAACACACAAGGTTTTTTTGTCTGGTGAGCTTATATATTAAAATGTATACACACACACGCACACACACACACACACACATCTCCAGAATATCACTTTTGGCATGCATGTACATGTGCATATTAATTTGGTCTGTAGACATGAATTACAAAGCTTAGCTGTGTCTCCTGTGCATGTGGGCACAGTGTTTCGCTCCACCTGCATATTTAGGATAATATGAGCTGAAAGATTCAGTTCGATGCAAGAGATGATCACCATGACGAACATTAATCTCAAATGAATGTGGAGGCCAGGCTGTACTGCACTCACTACCTGTCTGTGTGGGCGATACACTGCAGTACTGCTGAAGATTTGAAGCATTTGTAAGCCTGTTGCAGGAATGCTATGAGCTTCTATGGTGCCCTCTGCATGGAGCATTACTTACCCTCATGGTACAAGCTGCTCCATTGTCCTGTTGTAAAACAGAACTAAAACGGGGGGACAGTAGCCAGTCTAAAAGACATTAAATGGCACTAGATATTTGCAAGGGATATAGCTGGTTTGGAAGAACCGCATTTTAAGAGCTGGACTTAGGGGTAAAGTGCACTTCAGAAACATTCTCTAGACCACAGTTTAGTACTCACACACCAGTCAGTCCAAAGTCACGCTGGGTTCGTCAGTGCAAATCGTACAGTTATGCCTCTGTGCACCACAAAAGGACTAAAAGATCTGTACCGGACATGACTCAAGTGAAGTTCATTAGTCCTGGATTTCTTTGCAGGCCGGCACCAACCACACCATTCCATTCATTATCCATGCACAATTACGGCCTGCTGCACTGACATCACCGTGAGTTAAGTCGCCTTCGTCTACAGCAGCATGTCGGGCCTCTTCTAAAAGGCTGAATCTCCTTACAGAGTCAGACATGACTCCAGCTACAGCTCAGGTCCACCGTTCAACACTCAGCTTCATGCTGGGAGATTAAGAAGCTTAATTATATATTATGATTAGGTGAGAACTAATCTTTTGCTCATAAATGGCTCCAGATTGGATTTTACAGGTTAAAGGCTGAACAAACAGACATGAAGCTGATTGTATGTGTTTTTCAGCTCAATACACAACAGCTTCCAAAGATATTCACACTTAAACTGTTGTAACTTATTATTGAAAGACACAAGATTAATACATAATCTGGCTTGAAAGCTCTTATTAATTTGAAATGGGCTGTTGTTGCTCTTTCCATAGCCTTTCTGCTTTAGAGACAATGGATTCAAGCATTTAATGGATTTACCTAGGACTGAACAGAAGGGCTGTTCGACAATACTGAAACATTTGAGTATAGCAATATTATGATTTGTGATATTGTATCGATACAGTATCAATTTTTAATTATAGGTTAATGTACACATTGGTGGAGACAGTGGATCACTTAGTGTTGGCCCCACCCCCCGACCACTAGATAGGAGTGCTGTAATCCAGCCATTTAGCCAACTTTAGCCTCTTACACTCCAACATAAGCATGTAGATTTTATAAAATTTCAATTTAAAAATGTAAATTTAAAAACATTGGAATGCATTGAATCGTAAGCCCTGTCACATCCTATCTGTTTCTCTGTATACTTTGTTATCCCGGTTCTTCAACGGTTAGGACCCCCACAGGACCACCACAGAGCAGGTATTATGTGGGTGGTGGGTCATTCTCAGCACTGCAGTGACACTGATATGGTGGTGGTGTGTTAGTGTGTGTTGTGCTGGTGTGAATGGATCAGACACAGCAGTGCTGCTGGAGTGTTTAAACACAGTGCCCACTCACTGTCCAATCCTTGCTGGTCCACCTTGTAGATGTACAGTCAGAGACGATAGCTCATCTGCTGCTGCACAGTTGTGTTGGTGTGGTTGGTGTGGCTCAGCGGATAACACAACTACCCACCAAGCAGCTACGACCCCATGTGGGAGACGGGGGTTTGATTCCTGGTCTGACTATGCTGTGTTACACCCATAAGAGTCCTTGGGCAAGACTCCTAACACTCCATTGGCCTAGCTGTAATATGAATAACTGTGTAAGTCGCTCTGGATAACAGTGTCCGCTAAATGCCATAAATGTAAATGTTGGTAATCTTCTAGTCCATCATCAGTGGACACAGGACAGTTTTTAGTTGGTGGAGGATTCTCAGTCCGGCAGTGACACTGAACTGTCCAACAGCAGTGCTGTGTCTGATCCACTCATACCAGCACAACACACACTAGCACACCACATCAGTGTCACTGCAGTGCTGAGAATGATCCACCAACCACATAATACCTGCTCTGTGGTGGTCCTGTGGGGGTCCTAACCATTGAAGAACAGGGTAATAAAGTATACAGAGAAACAGATGGGCTACAGTCTGTAACTGTAAGACTACGAAGTGCTAATGGTCAGTGGAGCTGATAAAATGGACTTCTTACATTGTCATCAGAGAACACTGCAACCCAGTCGGAATACTGAATTGCTGCCTTCTCTAAACACACCTTTTCCATTTCAGTGTGACCCCCCCACACCATCAGCCAGGCCAAGGCGCCCTGGCCTGTTCACTCACCTCTCTCGCAGGTGCGGGACCAGTAGCCCGTGCCAGTGCAGTCGCAGATAAAGCGGTTCCAGCCCTCCTTGCAAATGCCCTTGTTCTTGCAGGGGTAGCTTTCACACTGCTTGCCCGACATCTTGTTACAGGAGGGCTTGATGCCAGCTCCATTCTGGGCCTCCGCTATCTGCCTGATGTCCTTACTGCGCCCATCAATGAACAGGTCCCTAATGCAGCCCACGTAGCCGTAGTTCAGCATAGCTGTCCACAGTTCGGTGGGTAGGATAAGGCCGGCCCGGTTGTCAGGGAGACCACCCAGGTACATGTCCCCCTCCAGGTCCAGGATTTCACTCTCCCCGCTGGCAGTGAAAGGAGTCCGCCGGCTGTTCACCGAGATAGTTCCTACAGGAGAGGAAGAACCATGGAGTCAGTTAGGTATAAATCTATTCAGCACATCATCAGATCTCACTCCTATATGATTCAGGGGCATCCTTGTGTTGTGTCTTAGGGGTCAAAATGACCCACCACCATGTTCAACAGCAACTTAATGTGACCCCAACATAAGAAAACATTATACAAAGTAAAACATTGCTTTTGTTCATATTTCCATGAACGCTGTACATTACTATAGGAATAATAATAACAATAATAATAGTAATAATAATAA
>JAVGWN010000818.1:0-13441 GCA_034552555.1 Semaprochilodus insignis
ATTATTATTATTATTATTAATGTAAGAGTTTCACACTCATACCGCTTAACAAACATCACTAAGCTCTCGCTAGTTTTAACAGTTCTTCTGAATATAAGACCACAACATAATCGACCCCATCGTCGATTATGTAATTTATAATTTGACCCCATTTATCCTGGCTGTTGTACACTCCAGAAGAGTAATATTCCGAAAATAAGGAAGCTAAGGAATATGAGCAGGAGCAGAGGGTCCAAACCATATTTTCAATATTGTCTTTTTGGTTGCTGTGAGGCCGGCCGAAATGATATGCTGGCTTTGCTGATGGCCAGTTTTGCCTTTTTTCTAGCAGGGAATTTCACAATGGAATTCTAGCACATCGGAATAGGCAGCTGTAAAGGTGCTTGCGGCATTTCCAAGGGGATGGCCGGTGTGTGTGTGTGTGTGTTGTCTCAGGTGATGAATATGTAAAGTTCGTTATCCATTAACTGCAAAGACAAACAACAGGAGCTCTCGGTGGCTGGTACCAGGAGCAACACTCTAATAAAGTCATTCATCTCAACCCCCACCCCCAGCAGGCCTTACCACAGGGACTGGCTTTATGTGATATCATACCTGTGTGTGTCCTCAGTTACACACACAAAACATGAACGCAAGTAACACTTCCAATTACATCAAAGACCTGGCTTACAAACATCCAGATAAACAAACGAATGCAAACCAACAGCGGCAACTGATGATTAGTCCAACTCATAAAATACAATAACGCTCCTTAACCTATCATATATACAGTCTGGCAGTGTGTCTTATTAGGTCTTATTGTCTCACCGCTGCAGATTGTAGATGATGTAATTATGAGTACACCAAAAGCAATGGATTGAAAGAAGATCAGGCTTAATATGGTCTGAATCTGATATTCCTGCTCTCTATGGACGGCTAAATGACATACACTCATCATCAGAAGAATAGCTGCACCCAGAAGGAGGTGTGGGATTGCAGTGCTGTTGGGAAGGAAGATAAAGGTTACCAGGATCAATAAATGATGATAAATTTAGACTGATAGGATCAATATTTATTGAGCTACACATACAGAAGTAGTGTCTCTCAGTATGGCGCCGGGCCGCCATGTTTGGTAACGCAACATGCCAGGCCTCTAGGTTCCTAATGGTGTCCTGGGATAATCCATCCCATGCAGCTCGAATATTCTCACACAGTTCCTGCAGATGGTGCGGTAGGGGTGGAGGTGGAGTGACACCAGGCCTTCTGGATGTGTGACAGCAAACCGTTCATCTTGGCACTGACCGCGGTGCCTCCACACACAGACTCGTTGGTCGTCTCCACCAAGACAAAAGTAGGACTCATCGCTGAAGATGACCCGCTGCCATTCTGAGTCACTCCATGACAGTCTGGCACGACACCATTGCAGTCTTTGGCGACGTTGACGTGGTTATAAGGGCAGTCGTCATAACGATCTGCGTGCATGTAATCCTGCCATGTAGTCTGACAGGATGACTCACGGAGGGCATCACTGCTCGCTGAATGTCCGCAGTCATGGCTGTTGGGTCAGTCAGGTACAGTGATAAGGCCCGTCCTTGTTTACGTCACATCATTCTCATGTCTCACAATGTCAAACCTATCCACCCAGTTTCATTCGTGTCAGTTGATTTCTTCTGGGTGCAGCTATTTCTGTAGCTATTCTTTTGATGATGAGTGTATGTCTGAATCTGATATTCTTGATCTCCATGAATGGTTCTTTAAATCAGTTTTGTACAGGAGATACACATAAGTCCACATAATGGAAAGGTTCTATACCAGTTCCAGGCTTTTCCCAGACCCATGCGTCCGAGCCAATAAACTTTCACTTATTTCTTAAGGTGCCATAGAATGAAAAACTGAATTTACAGTGTCATAGTGGAATAGTACATAGAACTGGTTCATCCAAGAACCTTGGACACTGCTGTTCCTCCCAAATCCCACATTTACAAAAGAGGACCCCAAGATGTACATACAACAACAGATCAACAGCAACAAAAATTATGGACTATGTGCGGAAATCTACAGTCCCCGGCTGCGATAGTGATTATTTTCGTTCCCGCTTAAATGGTCCTGCAGTTACATTTTGGCGCCAGTAGAAGCTGTGGCATTTAAGGTGGAATTTGCAGAACAAGCTGGCGAACAGGAGGCTAGCTTCAGCTCCCGTATCGTTAACCAGATCCTGAACAACTTTAATTCATAGTATTCATAATAGTTCTGTATCTGCACCTTTCACTCCAGACAGTTTCCCAAACCTTACACAGTATGTAGCAACTTTGCTCAGTGTATGACACTGAAAAGACTGAAGAGAGGAGCAGCTCCACCTTTATTAGCATCACAACCCCAACAGCAGTCTGTAAGTAGCAGCCATGCTGTATGATTATATCCGTGTTTGCTGGTTGAAATAGATCATCTTATACTGAGAGTTTCACAGTGAGGAACAACTTTAATCTACTGTGTGGTGACGTCCAGACGGAAAGCCAGTAGCTACAATAGGTAACGTTAGCAACTAGCAAGCTACTAACGTTAGCATAGCTAACTACATAGTATGAGGGCGGAGCTTATTTACACAGAGGCTCTTTTTATTTCGTCTGTTTCCACATGTTGAAACTAGGGACAGGTGAGGGGCCTGACAAGAGGGCGGAGACAGGAGGAGCAATAACCAAAACAAACAGAAGCACACAGGACAACAAAAGGCACATGGAAGTGAGAAGAGAAAAAGAGACAGAAACAGAAAACCAGAGACAAACAGGGGCAAGACAAGACAGGACGACCTGAGGAGGTTGGGTTCCGCCCTTGAGCCTGGTTCCTCTCGAGGTTTCTTCCTTACTCAAGGGAGTTTTTCCTCACCACTGTTGCCTCTGGCTTGCTCAAGGGGGGCTTTGACCCGGCTTTCTTACATCTGTACATTAACGCCATTAACGAAACTGATTTTCTGTGAAGCTGCTTTGAGACAACGTTGGTTGTAAAAAGCTCTATACAAATAAATTTTGATTGATTGATTGACGTGACAGCGTGATTATCACGGGCGGCGTCTTGCTTTAAACCAGCCAGTCAGAGCAGAGCTCATCTAATTATTCATGAGCTCAACAAACAAGAGAAAACGGCTCGTTTCATTCTAGAGGCAAACCATAGGGTGAAAACCGCATCTGGGCATTTTCCACCGCAAGCAGAAGAGAGTCACATACCGTCTATGTACACAAAACATAGTTTAAAACGCTGAATCATAGATTGTATGGCACCTTTAAAAGTGTATAAACACACACACACACACACACACACACACACACACGCACACGCCTTTCTGGACTCTTTTACACTGACCAAACATAATACATCGCCTTTTACAAACAGCTTCACACTAAACGTCACGCAGCGAGATGACACAATAAGGCAAATGTTTTCTTTGCACTGTTACAGTGTTATCCTTTGGAGTGCCTCTGGGCAAAGTTTGACTCCATCAGGTCTGTGTATCATGTCCCATATATGGGTCTCTAGGGTTTATGAGGTTAATACACTTGGGCTCAACGACACTGACTGCTGCTGATTCACTAGGGGTAAGACAATCATACACCCGTGGTGAACTACAACCCTACAAATGGTGACGGGAACCAGGTGGTTTGGATAGTAAATAAAATAACTACACATGAGCTGTAGATATCATGACTCCTGACTCCTGAGCCGGACCAATCATATCTCTATTATTAGGCTGATACACAGATATAGAAGCTACACATAGACACACATATTCTGAAAAGTGGGCTAAGTCAAAACTACATGTGACATGTCCATCACTCCACACCACTGCTCCACCATGCCCACTCCAAACCATCACTCCACCATCCTCATTCCACACCTCAGCTGCACCAACCCCACTCCACACTACCACTCCACCATCCTCATTCCACAGGGAAGGCATCCACCAAATCTGGCCCAACTGCGCAATTCCTTGATGGAAGAGTGTCTGAACATTGATGTGGCCTACATCCAGAAACTTGTCCACTCCATGCCCAATCCAATCCCAGCTGTTATTGGTGCTTATGGAGGTATTACATGCTATTAGGTACATTTCAGTCACAGGTGACACATTTTTTGTCTGGTGAGCTTATAATAACCAACATACCATGGACAAGCAATAGCAGATGCCAAATCAGTACACATACGTATTAAGGCAGGTCGTTTTTCTCCACGCTAGTGCTGAGAACCTGTCACAGCGCAGCGCTAGCAGTCTGCTCTAAGCTGAAGCTAGCATGCAGGTGCCAGGTAAGAGATGCCATGCATTCCAGGTTATCCTTCAATGCCATTGAGATTATTAGCTATTGAGAGTCGAGGCTAGCTACTATACTGACTGCTCCAGTATTAGAATGGTGTTTTTGTTCGATTCCCATTAACCAATTAACCAAACTCAGGGAGTGCTGCAGCTATGATAGCCATTGCAGGCTCACTTCAGTCTTCGTGGTGTGCACAACAAATCGCTTGGTGGAAAATCTAGTTTCCTGTTTTCCTCTTACTCCAAATGCATTGCATCAGTGTTGGAAGTTGCACTGGATCTACTAATGGCTAATGTAGCCGGTAAGGCATAGAAGCTTCTGCGCACCACAGACACACAAACGTAGATGCCACGTTGTCTGTTGTTCTCTATCTGAGGCGATACGTCTGTGCGTCTGACATGGCGGAGCCGTCAAGATACAACTGTAAACAAATACACATGTACGGAGATACGATTAAATCAGACGTAACTTCCTTATTACCCAACCGAATGTTTCATTCCTCCGACATTTTGTTGACTAATTAATTGTATGATTTTACATGGCGCTGTATGAGTAATTCACCTCGGCTTTATACAGAGTTGAAATAAGTGTCAGAGTAAATGAATATTTGGATTAGCGTTTATATGATGCTTACAGGCATATCAAATGAAAATGAACATGTTTGGGATCTAGATCGGAACATTTTAAGGATTAATGTTAAACTAGCTCTCATACTATATATAAATGTATTTTGCACATGTATTTACAAGTGTAGAAAGGTCGCACGGCTTGCACTTGGTTGCTGTTATGTCTATTTCATAACTGTAAACATGCTGGTAGGCTCTCCAGAGCAACAGCAGAAGTACTCAGTCAGCGGCTGATGGTAAAAACCATTTACCACAAGTTTACCACCAACTCTGGTAGAGGTGGTACTTGGTACGTGGTAGCAATGCTTTGTAAACATATCTAAACAAACCTACCCTTCTAATAATAATAATAATAATAATAATAATAGTAGTATCTCATAAGACTGTAATAATGTACTATAAAATTCTTATTTGTATTATAAGCGCTATCCATCATAATTCCCTTTAAACAAATTTCGACCTATAATACTTAGTATAATTCTAAAAACATTTTGAGCATTTAAAATAATAAATAAAGAAAAGAAAATAAATAGTAATCCATTGGTATTTTAGGTTATTCACACTTAAATGTACATGTATGTCAAAGTGTAATACACTGTAAATAAATATATAAATACTGTTTATCTTCTATTTATGATTCTCTGAGAGTTGTAGTGCAAGGTTAATTAATTAATTAAGTAATTCTGGTCATATCTGGACAAACAAACATTCAAAACACTTCATTGTTTAGAAATTTGAGAAAATAAAAATAAAAATATTTCAATTGCAATATTAACTGCTTTTGTAATTAGTTTGGAATCGGACCCGGACGTTTGTCATGCTTTTATAATTGTTAATAATTATCAGAATTGTGCACAGGTCATTATCCCTTTAAAAAGGCATGAAAATGAATAGGGACGCTTCCTTATATTTCCAAATATTAAATTATTAGAGTTTTTAATGCTTTACAAAGCATAATAAACACTTAGAAGCACATGTATAATGGCAGGGAAAACAGGCTTCGTAGAAAGTGTTAGCGAAGATGCTAATCCAATGTGAATATTCCATACGGATTCCAATATCCTGTACTTACAATGCACACTTAGTCAGATCTAACAGTAGTATAACTCACATCAGGTAAAGACGAGTAACGAGCTTAACACAGAACCAGAGGAGAAACACGGAAGAGTGCGGATCGATGTGCTCTCTCTGTTATGTAATCCCATCTCACTTTCTGAGCTCTACGTTGTTTAAATAGTGGAATTTAGACGGTATCTTTCTCAAACTGCCGCACTGTAATAGTACTGAATGCAGACCAGCAGCCGTGTTGACCGCTATCTATATGGCGATGCTGCTGATGAGCCAAATACTAACTGCTGGTCTAAAACGTCGAACCATATCGAGATGTTTAGTAATCGCATTTACACATCATAACGATATATATAATTAAAGAAAGATACAAAATTCAGTCTCTGAGATGAAAACGTTTTAGCCTTCATCCTAGTAGCCTCATTGGCTTTGTCGTAGCTCCAGCACAAAATTAAGGAAGTAAAACTCCACATGCCAATCGAGTCTCAGCTGACCGACTACATCTGGAGGAGGAGAAAAACTAAATTCTTCACCAAACTATGAAGAAAGAAGACACAAAGAGAGGAGTTCATGCTTACTCTGAGAATGTACTGCCTCTCATTCTACACAGGTAGGTGAGGTGCGTTGGGCAATAAGGGGGAAGAGAAAAGCATTAGGGATAATAAAGCACTGCTGGAGAATGAGTTAGAATAGAAATCAAGCACCTTCAGTGCACTTCTGCAGCGCAGCTACGCCATCTAGTGGTGCACTAAATTCCAGTCAATTTGGAGCAAAAAAAAAAAAAAAACCCCATAAGGAATCTAGGCTAGACATACCCGTGTTACCAAAGGACGTGGTTTCTACCACTTTTCCTGGTGCACACCTGCACTGACACATACGGTGGAAAACTGAATTTTCATTGTTTTATTAAAGGTACTAGTATACTGTAGCACGGTGTAGTACTTTGTAGTATACTGTAGCATGCTGTAGTACACTGTAGTATGCTGTAGTATACAGTAGTATGCTGTAGTATACAGTAATATGCTGTAATATGCTGTAGTATAATGTAGTATAATGTAGTATGCTGTAGTATACAGTAGTATGCTGTAGTACGCTGTAGTATGCTGTAGCATGCTGTAGTACGCTGTAGTATACAGTAGGATACTGTAGTACGCTGAAGAATGCTGTAGCATGCTGTAGTACGCTGTAGTATACAGTAATATGCTGCTGTATGCTGTAGTATAATGTAGTATGCTGTAGTACTTTGTAGTATACTGTAGCATGCTGTAGTACGCTGTAGTATGCCGTAGTACACAGTAGTATGCTGTTGTATACTGTACGCTGTAGTATGCCGTAGTATACTGTATGCTGTAGTATACTGTATGCTGTAGTATACAGTAGTATGCTGTTGTATACTGTATGCTGTAGTATGCTGTAGTATACAGTAATATGCTGTAGTATATTGTAGCAGGTTGTAGTATATAAATGATGTCATGGTTTCAAAGCCCATATGGAAACTAGGCTTCCACAACACAGAATCCCAAACATCAGTCTTAAAGGTGCAGTACCTATTAGTTATTCTTGCAGGCTGGAAAATAATTATGACTATGACTTGGTTCATAAAACTATGCAAATGTTGTAAGTTATAAATGTTATAAGATATAAAGACTGACAGAGTCTAGAATTAAAGCCCAGTGGTGAGTGAATGAGCATAGCATATAATCAAATACTACTGTTTAAAAGTTTGGGATCACATATTAATTACTATCATAATTGTAGCCTACAATCATAACCATAGGATGCAGTAGCAATAACTTACCGTCAAATTCATGTTACATATAAAAGTTATATATATTAATATATCAAAACACGCTTTACAGTTGCTTCATCTTGGCTAAGTTAGTAGCCCCTGTTGTGATGGGTCTGGGTGTTATACAGGAAATAGACCAGAACCCTGTAGGGTATTACCATATTCATGTTCACAGTGTTCTAATAATTGCACATAATTCCACTTGAACACAATGTAGAGTACCAGTCAAAAGTTTAGACACAGTTATTCATAGAAGGTTCCCCTTATGTTTAGCTTAATGCTTTATTGTAGAATGAAAGTGAAGATATTAATCTATAATATAGCACTTGTAGCATCAGTTTGATTGGTCTGTCCATCATGAATATTCACTAAACTGAAAGGAGAACTAGAGTATATTAGAGGTGGAGATATGGAGAAATATCATACTGTGGTCCATCAAGAGTATATGTGGTATATCAGGATATGTACTGGTTCGGACTCTCATCAGTTGGAGCTGTTAAGTGTGAGACTGTAGAGTCTTTAAGATCACCAACAACATCCATTTAGCTGGGTGTGTCTAAAGTTTTTTTTTTTTGTTAATGAGTGTTTATTATCTTTTTCGAAAATACAAAAACACATGAGCTCTGCCACAAATCGAGAGGAAGAAGAAAGAAAAAAAAAAAATATATATGTAAAATAATATTAAAAATAAATAAATAAATAAAATGAATAGTAATAATAACAATAATAACAATTAGAATAACAAAAAAGTAGAGGGGGTAATTAGTGACAGATCGTGTCCATGCCCAAGCCATAAGGCAGCAGTCAAAATAAAAGATTAAAACATCAAAAACAACAACAACAACAGCAACAACAACAACAACAACAACAACAACTGCAACAGCAACAATGACCAATAGTAAATCAATCTAGTCGTAAGGGACGGGTGTGCCCAAACTTTTGACTGGTAGTGTATTTCCTGATACAGCAGCCTGAAAGGAGGCAGTGATTATTCTATGTGGTTTATCAGCAAGAATTTTTTCACACACACACACACACACACACACACACACACACACACNGTAAGGGACGGGTGTGCCCAAACTTTTGACTGGTAGTGTATTTCCTGATACAGCAGCCTGAAAGGAGGCAGTGATTATTCTATGTGGTTTATCAGCAAGAATTTTTTCACACACACACACACACACACACACACACACACACACACACACACACACACTTTTTAAGAGCAATAAGAAGTGTTACTTACGTTGTACCAGCTCTGGCTTTTCTGTAAAGGAGAGAGAGAGAGAGAGAGACAGAAAACAACAAGTGAGAGAGGGAGGGAGAGTTGCTATAATAACACTGTGCTATCTATAGACACAAACACAAATAGTGCAAAGGTCACCGGCGGGTCAGTAAAACGGCACGTGATTTTGTTGGTGCTACCTTCTCCTTCTATAGGCCACCAAACACTGGTTCCCAAACACACACCTACACACAGACATGAGGCCAAACAGAAGAACAGAGGTGGAAGAAGACAGAAGCGGAATGGAAGGGGGTAAACTGGCCAATGAACAGATACAGGGGAGAGAGGACTGGTCAGTAGAGGGCAGTATAACATCAGACTGCTGACAACCAAAACACCAGCGGGGCATGGCTGTGAATTGTTGTTTTTTTATATGTTTGGAATGTTTTATAGTATTATAGTGTGTGTGTGTGTGTGTGTGTGTGATTGTGTGTGTGTGTGTGTGTGTGTGAGAGAGAGTCTGTGTGATTGTGTGTGAGAGTGTGTGTGTTTGTGTGTGTGTGTGAGAGAGTGTGAGTGTGTGAGAGTCTGTGTGTGATTGTGTGAGAGAGAGTGTGTGTGTGTGTGTGTGAGGTATCATCCAACCATCATTCATCCACCCAACCATCATCCATCCATCCATTCATTTAGCCATACATCTAGCCATTCATTATTCATCGTCCATCCATCTAGCCATCCAACCAGTCCCTCCATCATCTATCCATTCATTACTTATCCATTTAGCACCCAACCATCATTTATCCATCCATCCATCATCCGACTATCATATGGCCATCTATCATCTATTCATCCATCCATCCATTCATCCATCTATTAATACATCTATCAATCATCCGTCTATCTATCCATCATCCATCCCTCCATTCATCAGCCATCAATACATCTATCACCCCCTACCCATCCATCATCCATTACTCTATCCATCTATCCATTTAGTTACTGAAAATAAGATTTCATTCATCTGATTCTCCTCAGCCTATTTTATATCGTCGCTGTCCAAATTGCCCAGTTCTACATCATTAGATCCGAAAAGCTCTGCTTCACAATGTGTGAAAATGTAATGATGAATGGACCAATAGAAACGCTTCAAAACCGTTTGGAGTAAAATTTCTTTATGCTAACACACATTAAAACGGTTCTGCTCTCTCATGTGATCTCTGCCATCTTGGAGATACTTGTTTTTCTGGACAAGTCTGCAAAACTCGTTCTACCAAAGTTCTCTGTAAGTTCTATAAAGTTACAGCCAGTTTATTATTATCAGGATGCGCTTATGCATCAGTCGCTTTCTGACTGGCAGCTGCATGAATCTCCCGAGTGGTATGACTGGCACAGGCGTAGGCCCTATTGTCTAGAGAAGGCCAGCTTGATCCCTGATCATGCCGCAGCCATCTGTAGCTGGGAGTCCGAGACATCATAACTGGCTTCGCTCTCTCTGGGTGGCTCCCACCCATCGTTTGGCGCAATGCATGTCAACGTCAACCTCTGTGAGCTGACGTACCAGAATCAACAGTGTTCTGCTCCAAGCGTGTTGGGCTGTGTAATGCTGTCGTGTTAGCAGCAGTCTGACAGACATGAACGAGGTCTGTGGAGACATTTGTTCCCCTCCCACCTGCAATGTAAACATTTCGGCCCGCTCCCACCCGCAGTCCTGTACGAGGGCAAATGACATCCAGTATTTGACATGCTCTAATCATGAATAAATTAATAATCACGTCATGAAAATGACTTCATATGTCAGGCCTGACTTTAGTTGGCTGAATCGTGGTGTACTGTGCTTTCTTCAGAGCAGATCCTGAGCGACTACAGGCTCCTCCATTTCTGTAGCACATTAATGCAATTCATGTGTTTGGTCATGTGACTGGCAGCTCTGCAGCTGTTTAGAATGAGGTCCTTCATTTCTTATTGATTATTTACCTGCTTTCCTCTTATGTTCCTCTCATGCACTGGACTGGTTAATCCGCAGGTCCCACTGTGCTGGGATGCATGAGTCCCACTGAGTCATGCAGAAATGCAGAACTCTATCTCTGAGGAAATGTGTTAGCCTCCACCAACCCAGTTGGGTATCACTGTGTGATTTGGAGACCTGACTCGTGGGTGACAAAACTATGTAAAGCCTCAAAAAATAAAATGCACTGCACAATTCCATATAAATTCCATATAAACTGACTGTTTAATCTACACAGAGTGGCGGCATAAGAAGTTCAGAATGAGGAGGACATTTAAAAAGGATGTGAGAAATGTACATGAATTTTATAAGATATTTATTCAGTAAAACGATCAGCGACTTCCTTTATCATAAATAGTAATGCTCTAGTGATTAGTATGCCTGGTTGATCCTACTCATGTGTTCTAACGCTCTGCTACAAGTTGTTATACTGTTAGTAATAAACCTTCTTGATCTGAGGCAGGACAACACTCGGGGAACACTGGGGATAAAACAATGGCATGCACAGGCACCACAGGAACGCTGTGTTCAGTCTTAGATACCATTCACACACTACAATAAGACCTGAGTGGTCTGTGCTGTATCTTTGCTGACCAGAGAGACCATGTAGACCAGGTGGTCTCAGAGTGATAACATGGGTTAGCTACATTAGTGCCGGGTAATGAGATGGCATGACACACGGGCACCTCTGCTGTTCAGTGAGGGGGAGAGCTGATCATGATAACACACATAAATAAAATCGGCTACAACAGAACATGCAGATAAAGTGTGTACGGGTGAGACAGACAGACAGACAGACAGAGAGGCAGACAGACAGACAGACAGAGAGACAGACAGACAGAGAGACAGATAGACAGACATAGAGGGAGGAAATGATTGTTTACATACATAACGCCTTTTCAACAGATTAAACAGCACATGGCTCTGCTAGTGTCCTGAATTCCTCAGAGCTTACACACACACACACGCACACACACACACACACACACACACACACACACATGCACACACACACACACACGTCTGGAGGAGGTTTTAACACTAAAGGGTTTAATCTGGGCTAATCTGGTAAAGCTGGGCAAGGTGTGTGTGTAAGAGAAAGAGAGAGAGAGAGAGAAAGAAAGAAAGAAAGAAAGAAAGAAAGAAAGAAAAGGAGAGGCCCAAGAGAAAACAATGAGACAGAGAGGGAGATATATACAGAGGCAGAGATACAAAGAGCAATACATAGATAGATAGATAGATAGATAGATAGATAGATAGGGCAGAGACAGAGAAAGAGAGAGATAAAACAAAGAGAGAGCAAAAGAGAAGGAGTGGAGAGAGACAAAGAGAAAAACAGAGAGAGGGAGAGAAAGAAAGAGTGAGAGAGAGAGAGAGAGAGAGAGAGAGAGAGAGAGACTTTGGTGGCACACACTGACAAGCTTTAAGGGATTTTTTGTGGGAGGTCAGCAGCTGGGGACAGCCTAGGGGTCAGAGGTCAAAGGATCCGAAGGATGCTTACTTTAATCAGGTTTAGTCTGTCATACTGCAGGCAAATGAAGACAGGATGAAGTGAACAGAGAGAACAGAAGAACAGACATGAGAAAAAAGTGGTTAGCAAACAGAAGTGCAGTGGACGAAGATGAACGACGACACAAACCAAGAAATCCGTTCAATCCGTATGAACACAGAGAAGCAGGGTGTCCCCAAACTTTTGATGGAGAACGTTGGATGAAATACAGCAAAGCCAGAACGCGAGAGAGAGAGAGGGAGAGAGTGAAAGTGAGCTGTGTGGTTTGCGCGAACACTGAGCTTGCTGTAGTGAGCTGAAAGGCCGGGGCAGTGGGTGGGCAGTGGCTCTTTGTGTTGAGGTAATGATGGAGGTCCAGTGAAGCGAACTGAACGCTGGCTCTGCCAGGCCTATTCTACTAAGCCTGCTGCCGGTAAACAACATTACCACACCGCGCTAATAACACAGGCTCATGCATCAACTCCTCAGGAACGTGATGATTACCATCAAATGTACACACCTATGCCCTTAGCCCAAACGCAGTTCATCACACACAGCACATCTGGTGTCTGAACTTTGCCTATTTAGTTTTGTGCTGGAGCTACGAGTACAAATGCTCGTTTCTAGAGAGCACAACTGCCACTCATTAACGCCATCAGTGTGATGAAATACATGTTGTGGTCAAAAGCTGTCACGCTTCCGGGCTTCCCCATCTCCGCCGCTCTCCCGGACTCCACTTCCCAGAGGGCTACACTTGATGACGTCACTCCCACGCGCTCCCGTTCGGGGTCTCCGATTCGCTCCCGTTCTCCGGAGTTTTAGCCCAGCTGCACCCCATTAATACTAGGGTTGTACCCGACTCAGAATTTTGTCAGTCGAATCGTATTCGCCCGTCCTGCCCGAGGATTCGACTATTCGTTCATGGTTATTCTCCATATACATTATCTAGTAAT
>JAVGWN010000819.1:0-13440 GCA_034552555.1 Semaprochilodus insignis
GAGTTACAGGTCAGTTAAGCGTGAGTCAGTTAAGCGTGAGTCAGTTAAGCGTGTGTCCAAGCTGAGTCTTTTGTCAGGGTTAAGTGTTAATCTGCAGTTTCCTTCGGGATCAATAAAGTGTTATCTTATCCTAACCTGAATCCAATCACTAGTGAAATCACCATGCGTTAGAATCAAGTCCTGAATCAGTTAAGAGTGAGTCTGAGCCAAATCACAGGCCAGTGAAACACGAGTCAGTTCAGTGTGAGCCCAAGCTGAGTCTTGTGTCAGTTAAGTGTTAAACTGAATCAAATCACAAGTGAAATGACCGGTAAGAGTGAGTCAGAGTGGACTTACAGGTCGGTTAAACTGAGTCGAGTCAGTTAGGGGCGAGTCCAAGCTGAGTCATGAGTCAATACAAAAGCACAAATACAGTCACTAATCAGTAAAGCGTGATGCTTAAGTCAAGTCACAGGTCAGTTAAGGGCAAGTCTGGTAAGTGAGTTAAGCTTGGGTCCGAGTTGAGACTTAGGTGAAGGTGCATGTTGAGTCTGAGTTGTACTTAACGAGGTGAGGAGATGTAGTTAATGTCCTCCTGAAGGTGTGTTGATCGATCCATCTTCAGAGTCTCACTTTCTTCTGTTCCCCGAGAGACCATCACGCTGTGTAGTGCTGAACGCTGACAGGTGTGTACTGTACTGGATGTAGTGTATACACTCAGATTTGCAGTGCATTGTGAATTAGACAGAGATGTAATGTTTGGTTGGTTTGGGTTAGGCAGATGTAAGCCAGACTCGTTTGCTCGTTTATGTGGGTCATTAGGTCATTATGAGGGTGGGACGTCTGTCAGAAGGCGTGAAGATTGCTGCGTTCTCTCTTAATGATGGATTTTATGAGGAACTGGAAAGTGGAGCCATTATAAAAATGTAAATGCAACATTTAATTAGCACAGATTAGACTTTGCTTTGTCTGTCATGTGATCTCCGTACCCTGTAGCTGCACAGTCAGACTGAGCAAGTGTGATGAACGCTTCACTTGCCATCTCCTCTCTCTCTCTGTCACGACCGCGCTCGGGGTCAGGCCTAATCACCAGTGCTGGAGAGCTCGGCATCACCAACCATTTAAGCCACTACAGGGAGCTAATTAATGTCTTTGTTTTGTCTCTGCATGTCCATGTCTCCAGTTCAGTTCAGGCACAGCTCGTCCTGTCTGCGCCCGCAGTCTAGGAGGATGGAGGTGGCATATGTTCCCACTGATTTTGCCAAACCAAGGACCTCGACATACTCGGAGGAGAACACTAAGCGGTCAGCAGTCACGGGAAATGGCACACGACACAGCTGGGCTTTGGACGTAACTCTCAGGAGCTGGCTTCATGCCCACACAGTTGAACCGTCTGCTTCGCTCTGCATCACTTGGGTGCTCATTAAGTTCACCCAGCCTCAGTTAGCCTCATTAACCAAGTTCAGTAGTTGCTAGCATGCCATTTTGCACATGATGTGAATTTCTGTGGGAAAGATACAGAACTCCTTTAAGCTTGGACAGATATGATAGATAGACGGAATACACTTTGGGCCTCTCTGCAGCTTTCAGACACCTGCCCTCTTTACCTGCTCCAAAGGGAAGAACGTGCTGAATCTCAGCTGTCCTTGATCATCAAAGATGGATATAGTCAAACTTGATCAGAAAACGAGTTCCGGGTTTATTTAGCACTTCCATCTTATCTGTGATTACACAGCTTTGTGGGAAGAAGAGAATGTTTTAACAACCTGAAAGTGCCTGATATTGTCATGCATCCCTCCGGCTGGGTATTCCCAGGATACCCTGGGTGAGCATGTGACCTCCAGCTGGCAGCCAGCAACCTATCTCAGATCGACCTCTCCTGATTTTTGATTACTGTCACCTGTGTGTGGTCTAGTTAAGATGTTTGGTTTGTCAGTGCACACCGAGCCTTTCTCTTTGCGTCTTGTCGTTGACTCTGTTGTTTTGACTTTGGCTTCTGGATTTTCCCTTTGTGTATTTTTGCCTTTGTGTTTTGACCCTTTGCTTGTTTTTGACTTTGGCCTTATCTGGTGATTTGGTAAACAAACCCCTTTCCTTATCTGCACACGTCTTACCTTGGCCCGATCATTACAGATATGCAGTTAAACAATTAGAACTGTGATCAGTGTGGTCAGTAATAACAGGGGGGTTAAATGATCTAATATGTTCTCAGTCAAGTTATTAGTACACACTACAGTCCTTTTGTTAAAGTGGTGGGCCTAATCTTCATGTGTACGCTAGCCTCGCGAGCCAGACGTCTGTCTGTCTATCCTCACGTCAGAGAGTCTGGGGAGTTTCGTCACTACATGCCAGCTCACGTTGATGGGAGGGGCCAATTGACTGACACAGCTAGACCACCGTATTGGTGTGCAGTGCAGTATATGAGGTGTAGCAGTAATAAGGCAGCCTCTGTATTAGCAGAATAATCACAGTGCACAGTTACGTCACTCTGCTCCAGCTTAAATAAGGCTTATGTGTTCTGCTTATTACACATTTGAATATTTTAGCTGTTGGAATGAAACACCATCATGCTGTTTAAACTCTGAACAGTAGGAGGAGCAGTGCACTTCTCCAGCTATGAGGCTTCACTATCCAAGCGTCTTCCTGTAAATGACATGGATAGCAGGGCGATTATGGCCAATTGTACGCAAGGGCAGATCCTCGTTTCCACAAGCTGACGCTAATTCATCAGTTTTGCAGTTCTGCGTCATTCATGGAGGTCAGGTGTGCTCTCGTTTGTATGCATCTTTGGCCGCTCTCTGTCCACTCTATTAGACACTCTTACCTTGCTGGTCCACCTTGTATCTCACCTCATCTGCTGCTGCAGAGTGTAGTATTGGTCATCCTCTAGTCTTTCATCAGTGGTCACAGGACGCTGCCCACAGGGCACTGCCTGCAGGAAACTGCCCACAGGACGCTGACCACAGGACGCTGCTTACAGGACACTGCCCGCAGGATGCTGACCACAGGACGCTGGCTACAGGACACTGCCTGCAGGACACTGACCACAGGATGCTGCCCACAGGATGCTGCCTACAGAATGCTGCCCACAGGATGCTGCCCACAGGTGGCACGTTTCCACTGATTTTGCCAAGCCAAGAGCCTCAACATACTTGGAGGAGAACACTAAGTGCTCAGCAGGATGTCTATCATTTCTTCCCAGTCACAACAAATGGCACATGACATAGCTGGCATTCGGACGTATCTCTCAGGAACTGGCTACAAACAGAGGACACAGAGAAGCAGATGAACTTCAGTCTGTACATATGAAGTTATGGTATAGTTAACGGTTGTAAACGGTTGTAAACTGTTTTGGATCCTGGTTCATCACCAGCCTTTTCAGGGTAAGAGTTGAACAGATTTAACAGGTTTGGTTACAGCGAGTGAGCTTCTGTAATCAATAACCACTGAGCCCTCGCTGATCCATTCTCCTTTTTAAACCCACAAAGAGTTTTTCAACACAGACTTCAGACGTCTCCAGTAATGCGTGTTGGGCTGTCATCCCCAATTACACTGCACAAACACACTCAGGGAAAATGACCTCCGTGTTCAAACGGCGACGTTCGTGACACGGTGAGAAAAGGGTAGCTTACAGACGCTGGCCACGCGGCTGTCATAAGAACGGGGAGATTTCAGTCCTGTGGTATTTGGCGAGGAGTGGGAGCTCTTAGAGAGATTTTTGTGTGAGGTAAATGACATGAAATGTCATGTTGATAATGGCAGCGCGGCAATTCAGGCTGTCTGTTTGTGGCTGTGGAGGGAAGCCGGCCTTTTATGGTGATGTAGGACCATTAGACAGGGTGAAGGAACGAGTGTCAAATTAACTCCTACATACTTTAAACCCAACGCTGGAGGAGTGCACGTAATGGCCGGGCAGAGATTGCTTTAACTGGCGCGCTAGGTTTTTGGCTATAACTGTCTGCTTGCATGTGTTGTAGCCCTGAGATGCATTAGCATATGTATGTTTAGTAAAACCTGAGGAGGACCACGTGTGGCACTCGTTTGACCATTCAGGCTGGGGAATTTATTGGAAACACTTCACTAAAATTAAGCGTTAGTGGATAAAGGCTGGTGGGGTATAGTTAACACTGTATACAGTACTGTGCGGAAGTCAGAGACCACTCCTCCCCTTAATTACCAATGAAAAACAGCAGAAAATTATACGTCAGCAACTCCATGTGACTTAGGGGCCACTAGCGTGGCCGTGCAGATGGCTCTTTGATGCTCTGCATAGAAGGTATGGGACTTGGTTTGGGTGGTTCCGCGCTGTGCCCATTTCCACCCTATGATCTGGTCCTAGAATAAAACGAGCTGTTTCCCGTTTTTTGGTGAGCTCATGAATAATTAGACGAGCTGTGCTTTACTTGGCTGGTTTACAGCGAGACCCCGCCTACAATGGTCACACAGAAGCAACATGTGGAAATAGACTAAATAAACTGAGCCTCTGTGTAAATAAGCTCCGCCCTCATACTATTGAGTTAGCTATGCTAGTTACTTGGAGCTAATGCTAGTAGCTAACGTCCCCTGTACTAGCTACTGACTTTCCTGGACATCAACACACAGTAGATTAAAGTTGATCCTCACTATGGAACTCTCAGTTTAAGATGATCTGCTTCAACCGGCAGACACGGATACAATCACACAGCATGGCTGCTACTTACAGGCTGCTGTTGGGGTTGGGATGGTAGTAAAGGTGGAGCTGCTCCTCTCTTTCACTGTCTGTTTGAGAAACTGTCTGTAGTAAATTGTCCAGGACCTTTAGAGGATATGGACCCTGAAGTTGGCTCCTTGTTCTCCAGCTTTTTAATTTTTTTCTCTTCCACCTTAAACAGTGTCACAGTTACACTCTGGCAACTGGAACGGAACGTTAGCTTAAAGATCACACTTGCAAACCTGGACTGAGGGATTAGTTCCTGTCTGAGCTGTGTTATAGATCTGTGGCTCAAATGTGTTCCACCTCTGATTGATGAAAATGGAATCAGTCATCAGATTGATCAAAGAGGTGTAGGGCTGCCCTCTAGGAGTCGCCGAGTCGAATCGTCAGTCGGAGACCCTTTAAGTCGACGGAGAACAGTGACGAGTTTTTTTTCTCGTAAAACAGATAAAAGCTTACAAAATGCACAAGAACTTTAAGAATGTAAAAAGACATTTTAATAATTATTAAAAGGGGAATAACTAATAATTAAAAGGTGGAACGATGTCTCAGAGAAAGTCTGGAGGAGCTTTTGAAGAAGAGAATCCGAACAAATCAAACCTAATTCTGCTCGTCATTTAATCAGACATCCAACACTGCTTCAAACCAGTGAGCTGACTTTCGTTTTAGACATGATGGCTGTTTGCGGTGAAGGAAAAACGGACCGAAGACGTTTGTTTTATTATAATTCCATTATTTTAGAACCTAAATTACAGATATTTTTATTTATTCGTTTACAGCTAAGATTATTTTTATTTATAGATAAGTACAGTCACTTAATATGCCTGCAATAAACGAGGAATAATTATTTCAGCGCAGGTGATATAATAATTAAACGGTCTACCGTTCTCCTTTTCATCTAAAAATAATTTAAATATTGACGAATTTGGTTTTATTTAGGAGTTCATTATTGATGAGCGATGAAAGACGAAGGGTCATCCTACTGCAGAAGCTGTTAATAGTGAAATTATAAAGACAGGCTAGAAGCGCTAATTTTAGTATAAATACGTGCTCGCTGCCCGACGCTATATTCTGTAATTAAATCAGGCTCCAGATCGTTCATCATACGCCACGTCTCTTTTAGTTCAGTAATATGATCCTGTGACTCTGCTGACTCTCTAAATGAGGACGTCAGATCTGAACCGTATGCAGATTGATTTACTGATTACTAGATAATGTATATGGAGAAAACACATGAACAGGACGGGCCAATCCGATTCGACTGACAAACTTTGGAGTCGGGTACAGCCCTGAAGAGGTGTAATTGGTCCTGCAAAACTGGTTGTCGATGTCAACGGAGACGCATTTGTTTTCTTGCAGTATTCCCATCAGTGAAATCTGTTGCCCCTTTTGAATGTTTTTGTACTGCAGAACTTGCTGACCTCCTGTTCTGTACTACTGTAGGGCATGTGCTCAGCTTTACCTTGAACCTACGTGTAAGTAGAAACCATGTTACTTGTAGCTCATAGTTCATAAACTCGAATGTAGGAGCAGTTTAAGTTTAAACTAGACTCCGACTGAACTCTCAGCTGGTGCAGTTCGCTGCTTTTAAATAGGAAGCCGTTGAACATCAGCCACGTATCACTCACAGTTTGGTTTCTTGGGAGGGGAATGAAGAGTTCCAAAAGCCCACATCACAGTCGGGATCGGTACATTTCTGCACGTATGGGCCGCCACTGCTGCTGCTTCGTTGACGTTGTTTTGCTGGGCTGGAGCATGAGCTGGTATTCGCGCTATTCCCGTGTTGTGGGCCACCATATAACTCCCATCCACCGCCTTCCAAAGAAGAGGACCTGCGTCTGTGGCTGAAAGAGCTAATTTTAAAACCTCCACCCAAACGTCCGTACGTCTGCTCTTACCATTCTGTGGAGGGGAAGCCGACACCAGAACATCCTTACCCAGAGAAACGGCTCGGTTATGACGCTCTGGTGAAGGGAACATGTCGGGTGCTTGCGAGGCTGTCAGGTAAGACGTTAACCTAAGAGCTAGCTAGTTAGCTGTGCTAGCTAACATTAAATAACTTGTGGGAACGTCGGGTTAGCATAGCTACATTATGATCAGTGTCCACAGCAGTAGCCTCCTTCAGACTTTACGGCCGACCTTCCATCTATGTAGGTACTGATACGCTTCTGTACTCTTATAGCTATTTGTCGCCGAGCCGTCTGTGCCTACCGAGAGTACAAAGTCATTGAAATGTCGCCGTAGGTAACCTCAGGCCACCTGTCCATCTCCTCCACCCACTCTGTTATGACCCTTGGATGAGGTAATGTTGTCCCATTCGAGCTCCTTATTGCTTCGTTGGTCTCCTCCCATGTAACTTTGTTCATTTTGTTTTTAGTTGTCGTTAATTTACTAGCTAGCCGAGTAGCTGACCGGAAGTTCTAACACTCTTGAAAGTGGGCGTGGCCAAATAAGCTGAATATGTACATTTTGGGGTCATTAAGACTGTTCAGACCGTTCCGTAACAGTTTGGGATTTTGGAATCGGCCTGTTTTCCCCTCCTCTTTTGGAAATGCAGGATTTGTATTTGAAGGAGGAACAGTGTTTGAGGATCATGGTTTGTGGGCTCTATCTGCTGAACTCTGCACTACACCATCACAGTGTAGGTACAGCTTTACAGTCTATGTGTGCTGCTGGATTGGCGAACCAGACGCTCGCGGAGGTGAAATGTAACAAGAGTTTAATGCAGGGCCGTGAGGGAGTCGATTCAGCAAACAAACAGANTCAGCAAACAAACAGAGCGGCAAAACCAGAGCGACCAAAACAGACATGGGCAAGACGAGGCATAAATCCAGATACAGGCTGGGGTCAAAACCAGCACAATAAGAAACCAGGCGATCCAACAAGAGGGAGAGGCAAAAGACGAAAACCAAAGGGCAGAAGAGGGTCATACACGGAAGTACAGATAGCAATAGAAACCCGCTCGGTAAGCAACACCAGGGTAGGCAATACTTCACAAGGTGTTATTGACAAGGGCAGGTATATATGAACACAACAAGTAAATGGAAGACAGCTGAGGTTAATCAGAACTCTGGTGACGTAGGGCGGGGAAGCTGCTCCCGATTGGTGGAGATAGCACTCGTGGTGTTGTAGTGAAGGAGCAGGAAATCATGGGGAGTGTAGTCCCCAGACTCGGTGAAAGCAGGAAGAGGCCCGACATGTGACACTATGGCATCTTTAAAGAGGTGAGTTTAGATTTCTAGCTGCTCTTTTTTTGCAAGTTGTAAGTTGATATTTCTTATATTGCTTATTTTAAGGAAGATGCTTGAAACAATAATATTATGTCATAAAATCGCTTAATAGAAAATAATTTAGAAATAAGTTAAATACCATTAATAATAAGCTTACAACTATCTTACTATAAGAAGTGTAAGCTATTTCAACTATATATAAGATCATTTTACTTGCCAAGATGCCATTTTTTGCAGCGTGTGTCTTAGCACTGATACATTCACCAGCCAGTGATATGGACGTGACTGAGGAACATGCCTTTAAATAGTCTTGGAGTTTTTGGGTCATATTTGGAAAGTCCTTAAATGTAGACTTGCCCTTGAAATTCATTGACCTTAGGCTTCCCTGTAGCCTTTAGAGCAGGCGCATTTGGCTGTACTGTAAGGCGATCTGCAATAAAAATCAAATCTGCTGGCAAGTGGATGGCAGTCCAGTATTAGCCTGAGGCTTAGCTTCCTCGCTGACCTGAGACGCAGTGTGGGAAAAGAACGCTCGGAGATGAAGAAACCAGGGCCCTGGGCCATGCCGACATAAATGACTCTGGCTGTCTGTTCAAATAAGTACACGGGCTGCTATTTCCCAGTAATGAATAGAGCAAATCAGTTTTGATCTAGCCAGTGGTGTTACTGCAGAATAGCTAGCGTTCTTTGTTTTGTTTGGAGGGTGCTACATAAATAACCTTACCTTGCCCTGCTTGGTCATACCTCCCATGTTCACGTTATTGATTTTATCCTGCAAAAGGCAAGTACACACATAATACATAATGAAAGCCTCAGCAGACTTCTAGGCCAAATAAGGTCTTAAGTTGACATTTAAAAGTATCAATAGTGGGAACAAGTCTAACATTGGCAATTTGGCAGTTTGAACTTCAGTGCTACCNGTACAGACATAATACATAATGAAAGCCTCAGCAGACTTCTAGGCCAAATAAGGTCTTAAGTTGACATTTAAAAGTATCAATAGTGGGAACAAGTCTAACATTGGCAATTTGGCAGTTTGAACTTCAGTGCTACCACAACAGACCCAGGAGGCTCAGGGAAGGGAGGGGAAGGAATGTTGTTCTGGTTCTCGATCTGATTTTGCACTTATTAAGCAATAAATTAAGCATTTATTAATTTATAGGATTTAATGTCATTACGATCCAGCTTAATTGCCGTAGGCCCTGTCCTCGGTCCAAGTCTTAGAGCGTCGAAGATCCTCGTGAATGCGGCTGGATTGAGACAGCATGAGCGAAGCCAGTCCCCTGCACAGCTGGGCAGGACCAAAGGAGGGGAACTATGAAATGTGTCTGAAAAAGACAGGCGAAGGCCAGCGATTGGTCAGGAGTAATAAACATAGCTTTCAAGTCTACCTGGCAGAACTTTTGGTAAAGCTTGCTTTTGTGACTGTGAAACAGACAACAGTAAAATAAATAGTGGTCCTAAGGGGCGGTAGAGATGGGGTTAGGACCGAGAAGACTGCATATGAACTGTAAACCTATTTTCGCAATGCCTTAAAAACAAAAATGAAACCTTTATTGTTTATTTTTGATCAGAGAAGATAAGTAAATGGTGTCAAAAGGCAAAATCGTTTGTGATGGAGTATAGGAGTAGAGAAGCAGCTTGTGATTGAGTATAGAGTTTAGGAGTAGAGAAGCAGCTTGTGATTGAGTGTAGGGAGGATAGAAGCAGCTTGTGATTGAGTGTAGGAGTATAGAAACAGCTTGTGATTGAGTATAGGCAGGGTAGAAGCAGCTTGTGATTGAGTATAGGAGTATGGAAGCAGCTTATGATTGAGTGTAGGAGTATAGAAACAGCTTGTGATTGAGTATAGGTGTATAGGAGTATAGAAGCAGCTTGTGATTGAGTATAGGTGTATAGAAGCAGCTTGTGATTGAGTATAGGAGTATGGAAGCATCTTGTGATTGAGTATAGGTGTATAGGAGTATAGAAGCAGCTTGTGATTGAGTATAGGTGTATAGGAGTATAGAAGCAGCTTGTGATTGAGTATAGGTGTATAGGAGTATGGAAGCAGCTTGTGATTGAGTATAGGAGTATGGAAGCAGCTTGTGATTGAGTATAGGTGTATAGTGGGATGGGATCCCTTTACTGGGATAAGGGATTTCCATTTATCAATACTGCCTCTGAAACTACAACATCTATTTGTTTATGTTGAGTCATATTTAATGTCATTAGTATCCAGCTTAACTAGAGCAACCAGAACGACTTCCTCAAGGCACAGAGAGATTTTAGAGACTCAGTGACAGTATATGGACTTAGAGATCATCTTAGGCCTCTACACCAAAACACAACGGTGTGTCGTCTGTGCAGCAATGGTAGGAAATATTATGTTTATGGAAACAGCACCCAGGGGAAACGTGTAAGGAAAATAAAACAGGGCTTAAAATGGTACCCTGAGGCACGCCACGTATAAATGTCCTGGCTTGTGGGTAAAATATTAGCCCATTTAAAGCAGCACCATGAACGCCAGCCTTCTGTTAAAAGGTTCCAGAGCCATAACATGATCATCCGTGTCTAAAGCAATGTGTTATAATAGCAACATTCCAAAAATCAGCAGAGAGCGGTAAATCATAAGGCACCTTCAGGAGAGTCTGTTCTGTTCCGTGTGGTGTCCTAAAACCTGACTTGTCCCAACTGGTATTCTCATTTCAAAGGGAGGAAAGCTGAGACCTTCCAACACTTCAGACTAGAATATGACAATTTGGAAATAGGTCACAGGTCATAGTTGAGTCTAGATTCAAGTTATGTCCTGCTAGTGATTCACCAGCTCTCTGACTCCTGACTCCTACCGTACGACTTCACTCAGACAGACAGTTTTCCTTCTGCACTCTCATGAAGATCAAAATACGACCACAACTCAGACCTCAGCGCCCGTGCTGGTACTGGTTCTCAGGCTCTACTGAACCCATTAAGAACGGGCCCCCTTTTCCATTGGTTTGAGAGCCGTGTGTATCTGGAGGTGGGCTGCCCTTAGTCCATAAGCAAAAGTCGGTGGACAGCGCATAGAAACAACAAGCTGGAACAAGTGTAAACTGTACTTCCTGCTTTGACGGCACATCTCACCATCCAGAACCAGCTCTTTCAGCATCTGTGTGCAGCCCGGAGGGATCGTCATAGACAGCGATTACGCGCAGGACGACTCGTGCGTGTTTCATCTCTCCGTTATGAAGGTGGACCATTATAAAGTAGCACGTTAAGGTTCTAAACTGTCTGTAGCGGCTCCCACGTTACAGATCTCCTGCACATATCCCGTCCTGTTGAATGGGTTCATCCACGAGCACATCACCAGTAGGGTACGATTGTTCCCGATTTCAGCTCAGTGCAGTTCATCGTGCAGCGCCACGCCCCTTTGCCGCTTGCGCCACGGGTTCCATGGTTCCAGACCAGAGAGTTAATGGTGCTGGCACAGCACCGATTTTTCCGGCCGGGAGCCAGTTTCTTTGCGGCGGAAAAGCAGGGAACGGCTCGAGAGTTTGGCACCGGCACCATGTTGGTGGAAAAGGGCTCAAACAAACCCACGCTGAGTTCTTGTTTTGGGTTTTCAGTGAGTTGTGTGAAAGGATTTTCGCAGCTCTAATATGAAGACTGTTTATGAGGAGCTTACGTCTCCGGATCACGAGCTGTGCAGGCAGAGGCTTTAAGTGCAGACATCTCCAAGACAGTTTGTGTCCAGAGTTCGTTTACCGCAGCACACAGCGCTGACATGGCGTAGACAGAAGGAGTTGAGGCTAGCAGGGTGCTGCTCTAACACCCTCACCAAGCCTGAAAATTAAACCCAGAGACAACCTGCAAACCAGAGCTGTTTACTGGGTTCCACCTGCTGTCAGAGCAGCCAGGCCTTACTGGTGAATAACAGGGTTTTACTCCCATCAGCAGATAGCGTGATGCTGTAGCTGAACGATTTGAGGAAAACGTCTGATGCTGATTTTTCTGTCGATGCTAATTTAAAGACAGTTATGTTGTATTAATTTAAGCTCCGGTGCCCAGTAGCCTTAAACACCTTGGGTTGAATTCTCCCCTTAGAATAAGCTAGAATTAAGTGTCGCACAGTAAACCCTGAGGCTGTTACTAAAGGGTTACTCAACGTGAAGCCGTACAACCCTACATTTCCCTTAATGACCGGTTCCCATTAACTCTGTCATATACTCCTATACTCCTTTTATACTCCTATACTCATCACTGCCTCTGAAACTACAACATCTATTTGTTTATGTTGAGTCATATTTAATGTCATTACGATCTAGCCTAACTAGAGCAACCAGAAGGACTTCCTCAAGGCACAGAGAGATTTTAGAGACTCAGTGACAGTATATGGACTTAGAGATCATCTTAGGCCTCTACACCAAAACACAACGGTGTGTCGTCTGTGCAGCAATGGTAGGAAATATTATGTTTATGGAAACAGCACCCAGGGGAAACGTGTAAGGAAAATAAAACAGGGCTTACAATGGTACCCTGAGGCACGCCACGTATAAATGTCCTGGCTTGTGGGTAAAATATTAGCCCATTTAAAGCAGCACCATGAACGCCAGCACCATACCGTGATCAACAGTGTCTAAAGCAATGTGTTACAACAGCAACATTCCGAAAATCAGCAGAGAGCGGTACATTTTAAGGCACATCTGATGCTGATTTTTCTGATGATACTAATTTAAAGACAGTTATGTTGTACTCATTTAAGCTCCGGTGCCTGGTTGCACCTTAGGTTGAGTTTTCCCTTTAGAATAAGCTTTAAATGTCGCACGGTAAACCCTGAGGCTATTACTTCCATTAACGGCTATTTATTTCCATTAATGACCGGTTCCCCTTAACTCTGTTATTTGCCTCAGGATAGTTTAAGGGAAGGATATTGGCCTTTGAAAGGTATTAGCCAAGGTGAGGTCCTGAAGATATCCTGAAGACATGGCTGGGTTTGAGGAGGAGCATGTGGCACTGCACAGATTTGACTGTTGCTAGAAGTAAGCTAGCGTGTTGGAAGGTGACCAGTTAATTCTGGCTTCTTTACATTTCTACAACTCCTTCTATCAAACCTGGCGTTTCAGCCGGTGTGGGGCTCCGTGCTGGAGGAAAATAGTGTCTTTAAAAGGGATCAATGTAGGTGAACTATTTAACTGATAAATATATATATATATAAATAAGTAAATTTTCATTTCTATCCTAATACTGCATGCTCAGACTGGGCGATGTGTTAGCCAACCTAGCCTTCACTGCAGCAGCCATGAACAAAACTAAAGGCTGTAATCAGCCGTGCAGTGATTCCGCACACATCTTTGTTAAAAGAGCTGTGAGAAGCCTTAATCATCTCTGCTCCACCCGTATACAGACTGATAAAGGTCAGAGCTGAACTTGGCTAAATCCCACCGCCTGTGTTAGGAAAGGGACTGAGCAAGGTAAATGTGCAGAGCCAGTCAAAACATACATGCATTAATGTCACACAATATACACTACCAGTCAGAAGTTTAGGTACACCCTCTAAACGGATGATCTTGAAGACTCTAC
>JAVGWN010000820.1:0-13439 GCA_034552555.1 Semaprochilodus insignis
ATATATATATCATTATTACTACACTATACAGTAAAAAAATCTTCCAGGTAAATTTTAACCATCCCTATTGGTCCACCCATCATTAAATATTCACACGATATATATTATATTTATTATATATTTTCATTAACACTTTCTATGAATCAGGTATGTAATGAATTATAAGTGCATACATAAATGTTCATAATCACATATAAACTGGTATAATGTTGCATTATAAGGCTTCCTAGCACAAAGAGATACATTCCTCTAGTGGAGATTGACATTGTACAGCCCTGTTAATTAGTAAATTAGCAAAGCAGTCCCAAGTGGCATTCTCAAAATCATCATCATGATGGCATTAAAATAACCTAAACTGCATTTCCTGAAACTGAATTATCTGATACGGGCGGATACTCTGATAACACAAACCTTAGTGACACATTTCCATGCACAGATTTCGCTTCTTTTTCTCCAGCAACATAACCTGGAATCTTTGAAAGACTCTGTATGTTGTATCCATTTTCACTTTAGCTCATTTGTATGGTCTGGAAAATACAGACTATTTGATTGCTCATGTAATCAATAGTGACAGCTCTAAAACCAGCTCTTACTGGACAGGGTAATCTGTAGCATCAGGGTCCCAGGCTGTGACCGTTCCGATAATGCTTCCCTTTGGCGTGTCCTCATTGACCTCAATGACGAACTGAGGCCTGCTGAAGACAGGGGGCTCGTCCACGTCTTTAGCTGTGACTTTAACGGTGGCCGTGTCCGAGAAGGGGCCCAGGTGGAGGAAGTTGGGGTCGGTGTGCGTGTTGGTCACTTCCACTTTGATGGTGTACACTCTTCTGCTCTCGTAATCCAGTTGCTTGAAGGAAGAAACACATGGTTTGCACTGGATTACTAATCAGCGGATCTGAGATCAGACCAGTTTTGTAGTATATAAAGATGTTTAAATGGAAAAAAGTCAATATACATGTTATTATATACAATATACATGTTATTATATACAATATACATCTTATTATATACAATATACATCTTATTATAACTGACATCGAGACAAATGAGTCACTAATGCATTTCTTCAGTACAGAGTTTAACCTGATGAAACAGTGACAATCTTATTGGTTTATTTTTTTACCAGAAACTCTCCAACGTAGTTGTGCTAACTAGGTCTCCCCACATCATATTGCAGGAGAATTTTTATCAGGAATAAAAGTTTCAGAATTGAGAAAATAATGCATGGTTCGGTTTTATAAGATAACCATATTATGCTGCAGCATTAGTGATGTTGAGCTGAGGTCATCTTCACAGAGTTGTCCATCTGGAGCTCTCTACCTGGCTTCATCTGCTCGGCTCTCCTCCAGTTGATGCTCATTAAAAGAACGGTGCAGTAAAAGTAAAGTTTCATGATTAGAAGAAACCCAGGTCTAATTATTTTTATATAATATGAATATTTACATAATATGTAGATCATGCAGCATATCCTGTACTACTATGTGGTCCATAGGCCCGTGGTCCGGGTACATGGTCAATGTAATTATCCTGAGGTATTAGTCATTGTTAGAACTGAACAGTAGTGAGAACTGTAGCTAGTATTATTCATTGTTTCCACAAGTATTACACTTTGTAAAAGTGCAGAACGCCAGGTGGCTGATAACAGGGAGGAGAAATGAAGGAGCCTTTGTGTTAGCTGAATAGTTTGTTGGTAGGAAAATAAGGAGGGGAGTTACCCTTGGTAGGAGAATCCTTGCTTGGATGGCCAACACTGGGAAACCTGCATTGGGAAGTGGTCTTATAGTAGGTGGTTCATATGGGCTGCCAATTAAATTTAAAAATCATGTGCCTAAGAAATGATGAGTTTTGATGGGACTTGGTCAATTGGGAGAGGCGAGTGAGGAGTCAGATTGAGACCCCACCTTGCCCCAGGTCAATAAATACTTGTGCCTTAAACTTCAGTAAAAGAACTCTTACCCTTTTACCGCCCATCCTGGTTCTTGTGATTACGTCATTTTCATCTGAAGTATGAGGCAGTCGTTTTGAATCTGTTTTTGAATCTGTTCATTTTGTCACGACAACATGATGCTACCAAGCTGGAAAGGAAGTGAAGGGTAATCTGAGCTTCCTCCTAAAAACTGTGAAGCTCCTCCACATCTTTTCAAACTGCCACTAATGCAATGTCATTGCAATGTCAGCTTAGAAGGCTTGGAGGACGACGCTAAGTGCCAGGGCTTCATTCCGCACTTACAAAACATGGCAAAACGCTTATCTAACCTGTAAGAGTGGTGCTGAACCTATGGGCAACACCTCGAACATACCCATCAAACCAAATACTTCAAAGCCTAATGCACACTGTCGTGCATCGTTTCAACAAAATGTCCCAAAAGCCGGATATTTTGTATATCTCTCGGAATAAACTGCAACTACAGGCTTTTGGAGGCTACTTTCACTTATCACATCTCTGAGACATGTCAGGAAACGACTCAAATCAGCAGAGAAACCGCAAGTAAACCGTAAGTATCAGTATGGCAGAGCGCGACCTGTAGCTTTGCTCGGAGTGCAGCATGTTCAGCAGCGGTTCTAACTTTATCTGTGAGAAGTGTAAGTTAGTCTCTTGTCTGACGGAGAGGATTCCATCCGGAACTTAGAGAAGAGCAGGACTAGTGAGCGGAGCTTAGACTTTCAGTTAGAGGCTCCGGATGCCTCAGGGAGAGGATGCCTCGACTCCGGCAGCAGAGCTCTCACAGCAGGGCGAATGGGTGGCGTCTCGGCGGCATAGAGGCAAAGCTAAAGCTAACACTGAAGCTAAGGCTTAAGCTAACACTAAAGCTGGCCCACTTGAGCACCGCACCTCCCCGGTTCACTTGTCAAACAGGTTTTCCCTCCTCTGTGAAACACCCCCGGGAAGCCTGTTGAGAGAGCTCTGGTTATAGGAGACTCTATTCTACGACATGTGGAAATAGCTTCTCCTTTAGGGGCGCCAGTAACCGTTAGCAGTTACTCTGATGGTTAGGGTTAGATGTGTGGGGCATTGGGTTTTGGTACTGGGTCAATGGTAGGGTCGGTTAAGCTTCTGTTTGTTCAGTTTTGCTGGCTGTGTAGCTGACTTAGGGTTGAGATGGCTACGACTGACTTGCAGGAGCTTCTTTCTGCTCCTGGTTATGAGGTACTCGAGAAATCCAGAAAGGGTGATTTAAGCAGCACAGCTGGCCAATTCAAATTGCCGGTTTCTGGGTCTTCCTTAAAATCACCTGCAAGCTCTTGTTGGAGTGTTTGGTAATGTTTGGTGTTTATTGATTGCACCGTCAGTGGACAGTACAATCAGTGGAATGGCGGTGTCTAAACGGGGCACTTCATCTGAATAGGGAGCACTGGATGCCCCTGAGGAGTCATGCGAGCTGGGAGCTCTGTCCACTGAAGAGCTTGAGATAAAGGCTATCCTGCCTCAGTATGATCCAGTCTTTCCTGTGTCTGTTGGGACTTCTTCTATGGAAGGTCGTGTTAAAATTCGGTTGGCTCGTCTCCAGATGGAGGCGAAGGAGAGGGCTGAGTTACAGCTCTACACTCTATGTAGTATAGCAGCACTTTGTACAGCCTTGGCTATGTGATGGGTGTGATTAGCCTAGCATCCTTACCTTCCTGACAACTATAACGCCCTCCTGTGTGACTTCATCCGTAATGATATCCAGGGAGTCTTTCCCGTCTCCGTCCATGATCCTGTACTTCATCTCCGCGTTCTCTCCCTCGTCTCCGTCGTTGGCTTTGATTCGACCCACGGTGAAGCCGATCTCCGCCGACTCATAAGCGCTCAAATGGTACGAGCCTTTAAGGTGAGACGTTCTGATTAGTTCACACATCTTATGTCATGACGTTCGACATACCATCCCGGTCCAATGTATCATGTATCTCCATTTTTGTCAATTTTTACTTTTATGCATCATTTGATCACATGATCTGTTGTTTACATTTTGTGTAAAATTCATGATGAATGGACCAAAAGAAAGTGCCCAAAATTGCTCAGAAAAACGTCTGGTTCCATTGACTTACATTAAAGTTAAATAAGGTTTTGGCCTCTCCTGTGAAGTTGTCAGTTTAGAGATACCTGGTTTTCTTTGGACAGCGATGATATATCTAATCCACTCTGAGAAATCTCCAGGAAAATGAATAACTAGTACCGGGAATGACTGGGAATTAAATGAATGAAGGAACTCTGTAAAGTCGATCAACCAAGACATATTTGGTGTATGGCCTGGAGGTATGAGACTAATGTAGCTACAATAGCATGGCCCACCAATGAGCATTCCAAATTGGGGATTGTGACTCAGCAGTCATGATTGCAGACAGCCAGCGAGCAGTGATGTCCTCCATGAGTCATCCTGTTAGTGCAGCACCATTGGCAGATGGCTGCACCACGCAGGACTACATGTACACAGACCGTTACCACGACTGTCCTTAACACCACGTCACCGTCACCAAAGACTGTAATGGTGTCGTGCCAGACTGTCATGGAGTGACTCAGAACGGCAGCGGGTCATCTTCAGTGACGAGTCCCGCTTTTGTCTTGGTGGAGACAACCAACGAATCCGTGTGTGGAGGCACCGTGGTCGGCGCCAAGATGAACGGTTGTTGTCACACGTCCAGAAGGCCTGGTGTTACTCCACCTCCACCCCTACCGCACCATCTGCAGGAACTGTGTGAGGATATTCAAGCTGCATGGGATGGATTTTCACAGGACACCATTAGGAACCTCTACAGCTCCATGCCGAGACGTCTGGCGTGTTGGGTTAGCAAACATGGCGGCCCGACGCCATACTGAGAGACAGACTTCTGTATGTGTAGCTGAATAAATATTGATCATATCAGTCTAAATTTATCATCAGTTATTGATCCTGGTAACCTTTATCTTCCTTCCCAACAGACTTGCAGTACCACACCTCCTTCTGGGTGCAGCTGTTCTACTGATGATGGTACTATCTGAGACTCAGTCAACATGTTTTGAGGCACATATGTGATGATTTAGAAGAAGCCACCGTCAGATGCTGAACATCTTGGCTGATGCTGCTTTTGAACCTTAATAAAATACAGTGCACGCATGTCTTACTGTAGGCGAAGCGTGGGGGGCTGTCGTTAACATCTGTGAGGGTGACATTGACCATGGTGGTTCCAGAGAGACCCCCCATCTGTCCTGCCATGTCCTTGGCCTGGATAACCACCTGGTAGTCCTTCCGCACCTCGCGGTCCATGTTGGACAGCGCTATCCTCACAATCCCTGCTCAAGAGGAAAAGGACAAGGTCATAATAGCACAGCTAAGTACGGAACACCTGGAACACCGACATTCCGGACGCACCAACTCTTGTTTACTGATATACTATGTAGAGACAGTCGCTGTAACCAGTGCAGGCTGTGTAGTCCAATTTCCAGCACTGAATTAAACATCACATTATGTAATGCATCTGATGTTATGTAACGTAATAAGATTGATTGGACGAGCTCCAGAGAAGCGATTGTGCTTAATTCAACGGTAGCGAATAGCGATTGAGAACACTTCTTCTTTCTCAAGGCCAGCCTGATCTACTTTCGCCAAAGCTCTGCAATATTATATCAGCACTTGTCATATTAAAACTTTCCCAGCTCCAATATTGGCAGCACTGACCGTCTTTTACACTGTGTGGACACTTAGTGATGACTGTCCCAACGTACTTGCCATGAGATCTAGTTACAAGAACATACAGCTCTGGAAAACAATAAGAGACCCCTACAGTTTCTGACTAAATCATTACCTCCACATGTACAGCAGCCGTTCTGAAGAGAGCTCCTGCACACCACGCCAACAGAGCTGAAGAGAAAGGTTCCTAGTGAGGAACAGAAGGTTCGGTTCTAGCTTTACTGGCAGATACAGTGAGCGTCAGGTTCCTTCCATCCTGATCATTTCAGAAACAGCGCTTCATAAGAACAAGGTCATGCAGGGGGACAACACAGCTACAGACTGGCAGAGGACGGAAACCCCTCTCTACTGACCGTGATGACCGCAAACCGCAAGATGATGCCAAGTGACCTACAGAAAGAATGACGAGCGGCAGCTGAACTGCACAGCGAGGACAGTTCGACACAGGCTTCTGTAATAAATGCGGTTATTAGTAATTGTTATAATATTAGTATTTTAGTGGTCATAGTAAGATATGTAATAATATAATACATGCTATTGTTTTGTTATTACATAGTTATTATTATATAATTACAATTATTACATTATTATTATTATTATTATTATTATTATTATTATTATATTGTTGTTATTTAGGAATTCACTTGTTTTTAATGTTTTCACTTTCAAGTATAATATAATTAATAATGTTTTCAATCATAAATAAAAACTATATGTATATAGTTTTACACATACATCCTGAACATTTCGGAAACAGCGCTTCATAAGAACAAGGTCATGCAGGGGGACAACACAGCTACAGACTGGCAGAGGGCGGAAACCCCTCTCTACTGACCGTGATGACTGCCAACCGTAAGATGACGTCAAGTGACCTACAGAAAGAATGACGAGCGGCAGCTGGGATGAACTGCACAGCGAGGACAGTTCGACACAGGCTTCTGGAGGCGTTTCTGTTATTTTGACCATTAGTCATTTTCTAAATAAAGAGAATATTTGATCTGGAATTTGGGAGACGTGTTTCCAGTAGTGCATAGAATAAAACAGAACTGCTCATTTTGGTCCAACACAAACCCAGAAACTGTACAACTAGAGGANGTCATTTTCTAAATAAAGAGAATATTTGATCTGGAATTTGGGAGACGTGTTTCCAGTAGTGCATAGAATAAAACCATGCTGCTCATTTTGGTCAAACACAAACCCAGAAACTGAACTTGAGAAACGGATCACTTTAAAGTGGTCTCTTATTTTATCCCGAGCTCTGTACGTCAAAATAAAAGCACATGCGTTTCAGGGAAGAAGAAACGTTTACTGCTGTTCAGTTACTGAATTTAACCTATACGCTTGTTGGTATGACGTATCGACCACGCATGCTTCTGCTTTGGCTGAGGTTCTTGTCCGTTCAGCATTCCGCAGTTCTGTGGTCCTTGTGGTTTGAATAGACCAACAGAGTGAATAGAGTCCAAAAACTACTTATCATTCTAGCCTTGTGATGGGAAGGAGAAGAGGAGATATCTGCCGATGATATCACTCCCTACATAGTGCACTACACCTCCCTGCTCCCTACATAGTGCACTACACCTCCCTGCTCCCTACAGAGTGTGCTACACCTCCCTGCTTCCTACATAATGCACTCTGCCTCCCAGCTCCATACATAGTGCACTATGTCTCCCAGCTCCATATATAGTGCACTACACCTCCCTGCTCCCCACATAATGCACTCTGCCTCCCAGCTCCATACATAGTGCGCTACACATCCATGCTTCTTACATAATGCAGTACACCTCCCTGCTCTCTACACAGTACACTACACCTCCCTGCTCCATACAGAGTGCATTACACCTCCCTGCTCAATATATACTGCACTACACCTCCCTGCTTTCTACACAGTGCACTATATCTCCCTGCTCCCTATATAGTGCACTGCACCTCTCTGCTCCCTACATAGTGCCTTACGTCTCACTGCTCCATATATAGTGCACTACACTTCCCTGCTTCCTACGTAGTGCAGTACGCCTCCCTGCTCCTTACATAGTGCACTACACCTCCCTGCTCCCTACAGAATGCGCTACACATCCATGCTTCTTACATAATGCACTACACCTCCCTGCTCTCTACACAGTACACTACACCTCCCTGCTCCATACAGAGTGCGCTACACCTCCCTGCTCAGTATATATTGCACTACACCTCCCTGCTTTCTACACAGTGCACTATATCTCCCTGCTCCCTATATAGTGCACTGCACCTCTCTGCTCCCTACATAGTGCCTTACGTCTCACTGCTCCATATATAGTGCACTACGCTTCCCTGCTCCTTACATAGTGCACTACATCTCCTTGCTCCCTACACAGTGCACTACATGTCCCTGCTCCCTACATAGTGCACTCTGCCTCCCAGCTCCATACACAGTGCACTACGCCTCCTTGCTCCCTACATAGTGCACTACATTTCCCGGCTCCCTGTATAGTGAACTCTGTCTTCCAGCTCCATATACAGTGCACTCCGTGTCTCCACTCCATACATAGTGCACTACACCTCCCTGCTCCCTACATAGTACACTACACCTCACCATCCGTACTCCACACATTGCACTGTCTGTCTGTAGAAGCTGGAATTCCAAAAGCGCACTATATGTAGGAAGCCCTGAGGTGTTTGAGGTTCATTCTGGGTTTGATGCTACTTCTGACTGAAACACAGACATTTGAAGCATGTAAGATGTTCTAGGTACGTTCTTTAGACTTCAAAACTGAAGTTTTACAGTCGATCTGCAGCATTAACAGCACGAGAAGGATTCATGACGTGGTCGGTAATACAGTAAACCAGGAACCAGGTCTTTGGGAATGTTGTGTATTTACAGCAGTGTAATTTAGTGGGTCTATATTAGCATTTAAGTCCATTAGCTCCTCTTACAGTGTTGGCCGAGTGTGGTAGGAGGAATGTTGTTAATACAGTATCACGGTATTCAGCGCATACTCATGATTCCAGTGCGTGCTTAGTTTAGCAGGTTGTCAAGTGTGGCTCCCCAGGAATTCTATTAATCTAATGGTTTTCCGTGCTTACTCACGATTCCATCGCAGGCTTCGAGTGCCTTTGTAAATCATGGCCCTGGATAGATCTCCTTGAGAAGCTACTGCCTTGGGAACGCATCATTAAGACCATCAACGTGTGTCAGGCTTTGGCCATATGTTCAGAGGACCCACCTGTCTCGGGTTCCACGGAGAAGTATGGCTGACCTTGCAGGATGCTGTACACCAGCTTGGCGCTGTTACCATACGAGGCATCGTCTGCGTCTGTCGCGTTGACTTCTATCACGAAGGTACCTGCGAGCGTAGTGAGACAGCTCTTCAGCCATGAGGTCAAACGGTTAAGCATGCATATTTAACCAGCCGACTGCTTAAAGACACACATTAGCAGGAATATCAAAGCCGGAAACATGGGAAGTCAGCAGATAGAGTTTCAATCTGACTTATTTTAAGAGTCAGCAAAATCCCAAAATTCCTTGAACTAAAGAAATTAATAATTCACTGAAAAATAAAAACAAAAAAAACACATCTAAAATACACTAGCATCCTGTCCAGAGTGCTTCCTGCCTTCCACCCAGCGTAGGGAGTGTAGGGATATGCTCCAGCACTGCCCCCCTATTCCAGGACGGTATGCAGCTCATGAATACATGAATGACAAATAAACCAACATTTAAAAAACAAAAATAAAAAGTGAATCATTCAAAAGTGATTACTAAAACTTGTATCATCATTACCTTTACACCTTTACCAAAATAACTAGTGGTACTATTTATGTTATTATTAATAAATAATGTTGATCAATAACAGTTGAATGTGTTCATAAATGAATACATTAAAACCACAAGTAATTATATATATATATAATTAAATAAATAAACAATTAATCATAATATTATTACTACTGTTATTAGTAATTGTTATAATAGTAGTATTTTAGNATGTTGATCAATAACAGTTGAATGTGTTCATAAATGAATACATTAAAACCACAAGTAATTATATATATATATAATTAAATAAATAAACAATTAATCATAATATTATTACTACTGTTATTAGTAATTGTTATAATAGTAGTATTTTAGTGGTCATAATCATATATATAATAATATAATACATGCTACTGGTTTGTTATTACATAGTTATTATTATATAATTACAATTATTACTACATTATTATCATGCATTATTATTATTATTATTATTATTATTATTATTATTGTCACTACTGTTGTTATTATTGCTATTATTGTTATTTAGGAATTTACTTGTTGTTCACTTTTAAGTATAATATAATTAACAATGTTTTCAATAATAAATAAAAATGATATGTATACTTTTTATTATTATTATTATTATTATTATTAGGAATGTAGAAACTCATTTTCAATTAATTTTCAATTTTCAATTATATTTTTACTTTTTAATATGACCTTAAAAACAATCAATCATTCTCATCATCACCATCATCATCAGTGTTGTTGCTCATGTTGTTGTTGTTGTTGGAGACAGAGTTAGCAGTCATTAGAGGGAGAATGTCCTCTGGTATGTTTAAGGGTGTGTAATTGCAGCTCTGCCACTTTAATGAAAGATTGATGGGGTAAATTAAGGCAGCGACTGCAGGCCAGATGTTAACAAGTTACTCTGTGCTGATGTTGCGCTCTGCAGGTAAGGGTCCTCCCTCTGAACACGGGGTCCGAGATTGCTGTTAGGAAAAGGTGCCAGTTGATTAATCTCGGGATAAAGACGCCAAGCAGACAGCTTGACTGGGACGCCCAGAGGTTACAGCCCCGTTCCGGCAGGCTGCGAGGCTCCTGAATATGCATGCGCCGCTTTATATCTCGGAGCAATTTTAAAGCCGCCGAGCCGTATGTCAGAGCGTCACCGCAGAGCCGCTGTCCCCGATTGGGTGACAGTGGGGTGATAAGAAGGGAATTAAAATTAGATGTAAAGTGGGAAATGTGATAAGACAAGCAAATAGGATTGTCTTAGCTTAATACGCCACACTCGGGCTCAAACGAGGCCACTGCACCTAAATTGGGTTTCTTTCATACATACATTTGCATGCATAAATAAAATTATGCAGGCCAATTTATGGAGTAACTTCTCAAGCATCTTATGAATTGTGCTCACTGGTGGAGGAAAATAATGGCATTCTTTAGGTACAATGCTCACTGTTTTAATGAGCTCCACTTCTGGATGCATCTTCTGAAAGTGGGACTTGGTGCTTCACTTCAAATGGAAAGGAAACATTCTTTACTTTTCTGGGAATTCCATGATCCGGTTAGACAGAGTCATCACCGGCCACCTAAAGCGCATTTGACTCCACATGATGCACAGACTCCTGCATATTGGTCATCATCATCATCATCATACCCTTCGTGGTCTGTAGTAACCTAAACACCTTCAAAGTCATTCATTCTGATGGTACTTATAACAGGGAGAACGGCATCTCTTGTCATTCCCAATCCGGGCCTGGAATGCCTGCTAGACCGCTATGGAACTTTGGCGGAGCCTGTACCTCTCATGAGGACCGCATGGCACACCATCATAGTTGTATGGGTCTTTAGCAGCTATATGTAGAAGCTAGCTCAGTATTCCCAACATGGACATCGAAGCAGAGGCTGAGAAGAAGCTGGCCCTAGAGGCTGTCCGTTATGGAACTGACTTCTGAGGACTTTTATATCTGCTACAAGAGCTAAATGACTGTCTCCAAAACGCTGGTTTGATACGGTTGGCACCCCATTGTCGGACTGTTAGCCACCATTGGTCCACCCTCGGACCACCCAGTTTATTGACCTGTGTACAAGACCTAACTAGCTTTTTTCCTTCTCAATCGGATTTTAAATAAGACTCTTATTTTAGAAAATATACCAAAATAAATATTACAAACAACGGAGAGAAAGAAGAAATGAAGATCAGGTCTGATATGGAATGATTTAACTGAAAATGTTGTTGCTGACAGTAAAAATGATTTACTGAACTCGTTTATAAAGAATAACCAAAGGAAGAAATGAAGGAAGAACAAGTCAGTTCAGCTGTAAGGTGAAAACGAGTGATGAAAAATGGAATTTTGTCCAACACTGTCCTTAACCACCCAGAAAAGGCTGAGCAAAACACCAGCCAGCTTTGCCGATAGTGGCCAACAGTGGTCCACCGTCCTCTTGCTATCAGGGAAGTGGCAATCATCGGGGCCCAAGCACCCTGTGCCTTATGAAGCCCGTATAAGACCTTTAGAAGGACTTTCAGAATGGCCTCTTAAGATGGTGTGAGGAGGGTACAGCTGTGAGAGAGGGCGTGAGCTTCCTGAGCCCCGCCTTCAGTTCACATAGCTAATCATGAGGGCCAGTTGGTGTTGGTTTGGCTTCAGCAGCATCACCAGTGTCCTTCCTCCTCCCACCTCTGCTTGCACTAACTCTTCAGGAGGGGTCTCAGAAGACGTTTCCAATATATGTGACCACTGAACTTTTGGCCTTAAGGGTTCACCCCATAAGTTTGACTAAGGTCTAAATATCTGGACAGTTGGAGGACCAACTCTCTGGACTCCCACTGCAAAGGGAGTTGGTGTCTTGGGTCACCTCTTTCACGTTTGCATGTCTGGTTAAGCATTCATATGTTTACTTTGAGCTTTTTATGAACCATCATTGCACCATCACACCAATCAAGTGATATGCCCCCTCGCCAAGGACTTTTTTGAGAAATTCAAAACTCAACAGATTTTACACTATTTCTAGGTCACTATTCAAAGTTTGATCTATTTACCAGAGTCACGCACCTCATATGAAACTTGGGACCCACCTTGAACTGACGGAGCTAACTGTTACATAACAGACAGAGCAATGATCCTATTTCTCCGCAGCTCAGTTTGGAGAATAAACATTCCATGTTTCCCACTTCACCAACTGTGAACGCCTCCAACCTCCTCGTTTTCACTGTTTAATGCATGTTTTTTCCGGGGTAATAATGTTGTGGGCTTTATTTATTTATCTTTATTATATAACATCATCCACTGCATAATTGAGATTGCACAGTCTGCCGTCATGGAATTTGACCAAAACTTAGTTATCATGAGCACTCTGACATACATTAAACACATGAACGCCGTTATCGCACCACCTTAGACGTACTCAGCGTAATTGGTGATGATTGACCTCCACTAAGTGTAATAACTCATGGTAGCATTAGCTTTGAATGCAGGAAATGCATACAATTTACACACCTGGGAATTTCAATAGGCCCAGATTAGCCAAACTATCTGACTGAATGCTCCAGTTCCATGTTACAATCACTGCAAAGGTTCTCCCGGAGCACCAACCCTCTTTAACTGGCCACAGGTTTGCATATCTGATTAAGCATTCATTCCTTACAGCACGCTTCTTAAGATATTCCCAGTATTCCAAGAAAAAATACAACAGCAGCAGCATTTCGGGATTGCCTTGAATACTGTGGAGTCATTTTTATCACCCTTCCATCGTCTCAACGTCATCACACCAACCAGCAAAGTGATGAGTCCCATCAGCAAGGACTTTTTTTGAGAAATTTAAAACTAGGAAAGTAATAACACTGTTCCTGAGTTTTATATTCAAAGTTAAACACATGTGACATTCGCCATATCAGGAAATCTGGAAATTTGACATGGTGGTATAAACACACTAACGGGAGCTGCTTACCTGAGTATCTGAGCTGCTTCTTTCAGTGATCACTCACCTGCGCCTGCAGAGCTCTTACAGTCTGAGCTAATGTTAGTCCAGACTGGTACTAAGGGAGT